>JASCZI010121967.1:2648-19608 GCA_036250425.1 Stylosanthes scabra | reverse complement strand
CCCCGGGGGCTGGGTATGGACTGAGACACTGAGTATAATTTTTTTTTTTAATTTCGGACAATTTTTAAAATCTTGTTTCTGTTATTGTAATGGTCTTGTTTTTGTGTTAATTTTTTGGACTTTGGATGGTCTTGTTTTGTTTATAAGGATGAAATATTTGCGGGGCCCAATTATAACTTCCTTCATTAATATGGCCCATTAAACAGCAATACAGCAAGTCCAAAAACATATAGCAGTACAGCACCACTATCAGGAAAAAAAAAAAGACAGGACCACTAGAAACTAGAGCAGCACTGAAGTAATATCTTTTTTTTTATGATTAAACTAATAAAGTAAATGATTAATTATTATTAAATTTATGATTTATATTATATATAATTTTCACTATATTAATTTAAAAATAATTAGACACTTATTTTTTATTTTATTAATTTTCTCAATTTAAAAGAACTTAATTCCTTCAATATTTTTAAATATTATACATGAGTTTCACTATTGACTAATTACGTATGTTATCAATTTTCATTAACAATCCAAGAAAAAATGTTATGATGACTTCATGCTAAAATACTTGGCCCTCTCTTCTCAATTAATTTCTAAAATCATCATTAAGTGGATATTTTTCTTGAGTGATAATAAATAATTATGTTTTGTCTCATATTATTCATATTATATACAAAAAATAATATATAATATTTCTCTTTTTAAAATAACTAAACTGTCAAATCTCTATTAGTAGAGGAAAAAATAAATAAAAAAATGATATTCTTCTTGTTGTTTAAAGTTTAACATCTCTCATCCCATTCCCTGGCAAATGAAACAGCATGGACCCTTTAACTTAGCACTTGTCAAAGTTTGGGTGGAAGTTGGGGGTTGGAGTCACCCCACTCCCCCACTCTTGTTGTTATGATGAGTGATGAGAGTTGAGAGGTCAAACCCAAAACCAATGAAGGCTATGAACTTGTTGAGGAGGTTAGAGGAAAGACAAAAGAGGGAAACACTCCATAAATAAAGAAAAGAAAAGAAAAAGACTCTTAAGGCTGGGGGATTATGGCATGTGGATGAGTTGGGGACACATCAAACCTAACTCTTTCATCAAAAACTCCATCCATCCAATTTATTATCATTGTATTTGTATCATTTTGAGTGAAGACTTTAGGATAATATTCACCAACTGAGGCTCATCCTAATTTTAATTTACCTTCTTTATTAATTAAATAAATTTTAACTTTTTATTTATAATATTTTATATTAATAGTTTAGAATTTAAGATTGTGGTTTAATTGTTTAAAGATTATGATTCAAATTTAGAATTTAGAGTTATAAAATATTACATTCTTTATTTTGAAAAAAATTCTTTAAATTAAAGTAGAATATAAAATTGAAAGGGAATACTCTGATCACCTTTGCATTCATAATTTTTTTTTTACTCATGAGCCCCACTATTTTGATCAAGGTAATTAATTTATTATTTTACCACTTTATCCAATAGTATTAAACTATTTATCTGCCAATTTTACATATGATAAATTAGTTTATAATAATTTTTTATAAAATTAGTAGTTATCAATTTTTTTCAAAATTAATCTTGATCAAAATTTAAAATTGTTTAAAATTTTATAGATTTTAAAAATAATTATTTAAAAAATTTAATATTTAACTATATTAAGTGTATACTAAAATTGATTACTAGTATAAAATATATGTTAAAACATAAATATATATTAAAAATTACTTAAATAAATATGTATTTATAAACAAATATATAGTAGCTATTTTTTATAGAATAATTCTATTTGTACACCAAAATCAGCTATCAAATCAGCCACTAGTGTATAATAAGTATTAAAATACAAAATACACGATTTTAATGCGTATTATACACTAGTGATTGATTTGATAGCTGATTTTAATGTACACCTAGAATAATTTTTTTTATATATACATAATATTTTTAATTTGATTAGATATTATAATATTAACATAATACTTTATTTTTAAAGTTATTAAAATGATCTCAACTTCTTTTTAGTATTGGACCAAATTAATCTCCTAACTGTTGGACTCAACTATAAAGTACAAAGGGCCAATTACGAGGAGAACACAAGTTCATGTTCATCTCCTCTTTATCAATTATCACCCTAAACAATAAAAAATAAATAAAAGAAAACTCATTTTCAATTATTTTTTTTAAAAAAAAGTATTTACTCTACTTTATATGTTTTCCCCCTATTTTGTCATTTAATAGATGTGATGGTACAAACAACAACACACTTGTGCACAAAAAAGAGTCACTCACAGACACAGTCACAGGGTTTGTGTGTGTTTTGAGGCATTTTGTTGTTTCTGTTGATGAAACAAAGGAAGGTGTTTAAGTTCTCTCAACTCATAAGATGAGAAGACCAGGCCCCAGGCATTTTGATTGTGTGAGAAGAGCTTGGCACAGTGAAAGACACCAACCCCTTAGAGGAACTCTCATTCAAGAAATTTTCAGGTCCTTCTCTTTCTCTTCCTCTTTTTCTCTTTTCTGCCTTATATAATAATAATAATAATGCATATATTTTATTATTTAAATAAATTAGGGTGGTTGATGAGATACATGGCCCTGCAACAAAGAAGAACAAAGAGTACCAAGAAAAGCTCCCTATTGTTGTCCTCAAAGCTGAAGAGATTTTGTACTCTAAAGCCAACTCTCAGGTACTAAAACTAAAACCCTCTTGTTCCTTTTCCCATTTTCAATTCATTTTTTTAGTTACTTAAATTTATTTTTTATGGATGGAGAAATATTGGGATAAAGATGGGAGCAATTTGTGAATCCTGTTTTAAGGGTAGTCATGTTCTTTGTCATTTACTTTATTTATTATATTATACTAATATTTATTTTTTTATTTTATTTTTGATGTAATGTTTGCCACTGTTTAGTTTGAATACATGGACTTCAGCACAGTTTTGGCTAGAACTAATGAAGCCATTGACACAATAATCAGAAGAGATGAGATTACTGAATCTGGAAATGGCAAGTATTTGCATCCTTGCATTGAAGGTATATCTGTAAATATTTCAATTCTCTTCTCACATTTCCCTCCTTAATCTTGAACCTACCAACATTTTTTATATATAATTAGTTATTAGAGTTTACTTTTGATACACCGAAAGTATAAAAGTGGTTATTTTCACTGGTATGATGCATCAAAGTTAAATTTGATTAATGAAATTAATATTAAACTTGCTAGAATTATTATGCTGAATGGATGATTTTACATTTTGTGTTATTATTTTGGTTATGGATCAGCTGCTCTAAATTTGGGATGCTCCCTAACAAGAACTCCAAGGAGTCAAAGAAACAAGCCAAGGTGTTATCTTAGTCACAGCAAAGAACAAGCTCCCAATGTGATTCAGCACACACCACAAAACTTTAATACAAGGGAGGATAATGCAACAAAACCATCTCATGTGTCTAACAATGTTGCTCCAACAACAACAACTACTACTAGCAGTAGCAATAAAAAACAGTGTTTGTCGCCGCAGCCACCCAGGTTGTCTTCGGTTTACCCCCTTTACTACCATGGAAACAACAACATCTGTTTGGAAGAGTCCCAACATGTTTCCAAAGCCTTGGATAAATCGAATGCTAACAATTTCGGACCTCCAGTTACGGGTGTTGTGCAGAATCTTATGGCGAATGGCGATCCTGTTCAAACCACGTCGCGCCCTAACAAGTGTGATCTTTCGTTGAGGTTAGGCTTAGGCCCTATCAATAATACTAGCTTCTAGTTTTGAAACTTAGTTGAAGGTTCAGGAAATGTGAGATTGGAGTTTTAACTGGATGAATCTATGACTGTTGCTTGAGAAATTGAGGCTTCTAGACTGATGCTTTTTTCTGTTACTTTTTTCTGTTATATGCTTACTTTGTAGGTCCATATTATTAGGAATATAATGTCACACTAGTAATGAGTTATGTAAATAGAAACCTCAATCGCCAAGTTTTTTTCTTCTTCTAATACTTAGCAAGTTGCCTGCATTTTGAGATTTCTGAGATATCTTTATTCTAAGATTTTTTTTTCTTTATATATTTTCTGTTTATCCAAAATAGGAAGACAGCAAAACCAAACTTTTTGTGTTTACTATCTGAGTTCTCTGCATTTTGTATCCTACAAAAATTACAAAAGAGGCCTTAACTTAATGCCTAATAGCAGAGGAAGTTGATGTAATGGTGCTATAATGGAAATCAATCTGCAATTGCCTGTGAAGAAATGGATTTGAAACATTCCCTTTCTTCTCTTCCTTCTCTAGTTGCCTCACTGATATAGCAGCAAGGAACCTCTTGATGAACTCTTTACAACACTCTTTTCCACGGCAAACCGCCTCGAATCTCGACGAACCAGCCTCCACTAACGGTTGTTTTCTTTCCACTTTCCTATACATGACACTAGACTCATCAAACTTCAAGATGAATGCTTGTTGGCACCCTTCATAGAGCCTTTCCCCCAATGAATCAATGACATAGTAAGCATCTTTCTCTACCTTAAGAACAAAGAAATGGTCATTCCAACTCACTATGTATATTCTTGGCTTGTTATCCACCTTGGTTGTAATGTCATCCCAAATTTGGTCAAAGGACATAGCACCTTTCAAGCATTGGAACTTCTGAGGGGAGAAAAACCCTGTATATGATTCTTGTGGCACAACAATTATGGGTCTCAAATTGGCCTCTAGGACTGTCTCAAGGTCAAAATGCTTGTCCGGGAACAGCTTCAAGTAGTAATCACTCTTGCATAGTTTTCTCCATTCCGAGGATCCTATGTTACACACATACAATTATCAGTATTCAATACGGTATATACAATATTGTAAATAAGACAATTCTATAAACAATTCGCCATAAATTTAAGAATTTAATTTGTATATACCTTTAGTACGAAAGAGTTTTACATAGATAATCAATGATATATTGAAACATTAGCAAAAATAATTAAATTTCAAATCCCCTATTTCAAAAGTCATCTAAACACATGAATCTGATTGGATGACCATGTAAAATTCTTTACGCTGTCGGTGCATCAAAATTTAATAAGTTTAGATCTTACTTGTAAACTTTCTTAAGATAAATATACAGTATAAGACAACAGAGAAATACTAGAAACCAAATATATATATATATATAATCATTGAGGGACACAAATCAATTTGGAGACAGTAGCATAGTTCTTATAATCAAACCGAACCAGCTGGTCTAACCAGGTTAACAAGAAACTGACTAGCAAACCAGTTCGATTTAGGATAAAGATCGGTTGCCATTGAAACCCGGTAAAAAAACACAGTAAATTTGCCTATTTTGTTTTTTTTTAATTTATTTTTATATTTAATCGTTTTAAAATAATAAAATTCAAAAAATCCTTTTTTAAAAAAAAACATACATATTTTATAAATAAACATATTATTTTATTATGTTTGATCAAACCCTAGTTGAATCTTGGTTAACCAATTCAGTTTTCAGAACCTTGGACAGTAGAGACAGAGACCAATACATAGCATTTTCATCTTGTTTCTAACGTTTCAATCTATTAGTATTTTGGTCTTAAAATACTTATGAAACAGCTTTAAAAGATGAGTATGTGAATCATATAAATAAGCGAAATGCAAATTAAGGTAGATAGATAGTTGACCTTGTGTGATGAGGTTGTCAAATTGGGACATTGTTGGCATGTTGTTGTTAGAATGGAGCCAGTGTGCTATGAGAGCAACTAACACTGAGCAAGCACTGTCGCCGGAGGCTCGTTCACTCATTTGATCAAAGGAAGCGAAGAAGACGTTTGTTTTCAGCTTTAATTTCCCATCCCTGCTTGAAATCTCTTTGCTTTTCCATCTGCTTGAACTGCAGTTCTTCTCTTGATAGCGTAAGTGTGAAGAAAGTTCTTGTGATTTCTGCACAGTTTAACATCAACATAAAATTTCTTAGGTAGGGAACACAAAAGTGTGTAACTCTTGGATTCTTGTCTAGATTCTATTCTGTAGTCATGAAACAGGTTGTTTGATCCGTATATAGTAGTGATCAATATTTCTTAATTCTTACTATAAATAGTTTTTTTTCTTTAAAAAAAAAGATAAAATCAGACACTTTAATCTTTTAAGTTTTAAAATACACAAACAAAACAGTGTCATTAAATATTACAGTCCTTCAGTCAACAAAAACAAATAAAATATTACAGTCCTTCTCTCATCATTTTTATTGAATGAAAGACAAAATAATTCTTAAGAATTAAAAAAACTCAAAACAATTCTTGAAAAATTATAAAACTTTCAAAATTGTCAATTTCGATTTTGTGTACTTTCTTAATAGAAAGACTTTGTTATCTAAAGAAAATAAACATTGAAGATTATTTATGTATTTTAAAATCAGAAGGATCAAAGTGTCTAATTTAAAAAATTTTAGTAACTGATTTGTGATTTGAGTAATTACTCTAGTTTTATTTTAATTAAGAGAAAGTATAGGTAACCAATAATTTTCAAACCAACAAATTAGCCAACAAAAAACAGAACATCTATAACCTGAAGTAACTATCAAGCAAACTTTAGAAACAGAACATTCGAAACCTAGAAACATAACATCTGAAACTTAAAAAAATAGAAATCTAATTTAAGTGGTTAGTTAATGTTGACTGATTTTTTATTGGTTACCACCTAGCATTGCTCTTATAGAACATTCAAAACCTAAAGCAATTATCAAGCCAACTTTAGAAACAGAACATCCGAAAAAATAGAATATCTAATTTAAGTAGTTAGTTAATGTTGACTGATTTTTTATTGGTTATCACCTAACATTGCTCTTTAACAAATTATCTCCTTGTCAAAAACACAAAAAAAAAAAACGAATTAACTCATTTTATAATATAATAATAATTTTATGGTATATGAATTTATTCTTGAGTAAATAACCATAATAAACCCAGAAAAATTGCAATTTTTGACAAAGAAGTTAATGCTCCATTGACTAAGTCTTTGGTTTTTTTTTTGTTATTTGTATTTTTTCAAAATTGTTATATTTTGAGATTCAAAAGGGTTATTTACTCTCTATTCACGGTAAAGTTTAAAGTTTTCCTTTTTGGACATGAAAATTTAAAGTTTAAACAGCAATCAAGACAAGAAAAAGAAAAAAAAAATGAAGAAAACAAAGAGAGAGGTTTTGAGACCTAGTTTTGTCACATTGAGTATTTACCAAAAAAAGAATTAATGAATGATGGTTACATTTCATACCTATCATGGACATTGACACGGACACAGGACACGACACGCCGATACGCCAATCTCAATTTTTTCTATGATAATGGGACACATCATATATATAAAATATAATCTATTTTTAATTAAATTATAATAATATCTTGATATTTTATTTATATTAAAATTTAAATTATTATTTTTAAGTATTTTTAATATTTTTTAAATTATATAAAATATTTAAGATAATTTTTAGTTTTAAGAAATAGTAATATATACTACTTTTAAACTCATTTTAAGAAAATAAATTAAGAATAAAATTTGACACGCGGACACGTGATGATATTTTGGAGTGTCAAGTGTATCCGAATAAATATTTTTTTTGTTTTTTAAAAACACGGATAGGACACGAAAGACACGCGTGTCGAATAAATGAAGTGTCGAGCTTTATAGTTACGTACCGTGAGAGCTGCTCTAGAACGTGTTGCAACTTGAAATTCTTGTTTGGTTGTGAATGAATTGAATCCCAATCCAGTGAAGCTTCTATTCCGTGACACCCGCAACCCGTTCCTACTCCCTCTTCCATCCAAACGCGTCCTTGTCCCCGATGACCCCATTATAAACCTCTCACTCTCACAACCCCCATTTTTATTACCACTTTTACTCAGTCTTGATCCCCAGTTACCATCATTATCAATTATAATACTCCCACTATTGTTACTACTACTCCCACTGCTTGTTGTGGACTCGGACGACTCGTCCGAGTCAAACACGGGCGAGGGCGATCCATCTGACTCGTACGGACTCGGACTTTGTTGTTCCGTTCCTTTGCCATGTGGTTGTGGTTTTCCGTTTTTGCCCCTGTTGGTGGTGAAGCTTGTTAGATACTTCACTCTTTCTATGATAGCGTGTCTCTTCTTTGACTCAACCGGCTTTTCAATTGGTCTTGATGACTCATCATCAGAATTCTTCACCCTCATTAACTTCATTGAGACCTAGCAAAAGTCATTTCATTGGAATTAAATATAAGTATATAACTAATTCAACCAAATAATTGACAAATTCTTACACCAAATTAATTGATTAAGAAGATAATAAAGTTTAATTTTGATACATGAATATCATAAAAAAAAATTAATTTTAGACAATCATTTCATCATATTCGACTTTTAAAAATAATAAATTTAAAAATTAGTTATGTTTGATAATGTATTAATATAAGATTAATTATTTGTATATTAAAATTCAATTATCAAATATTTATATATATATAATATTTTATAAGTAATCTTTTCTATACAATTAGCATAACTCGTTAAATTAACCATATATAAACACCAACTTCTTTGTTTACTCCTTCAATTTTTGTCGGTCATTATCAATATCAATATATTTGTAAAGGTGAAAATCTTAGCGTTGAAAGGGGAATGGCAAAAAATAATGAAGTGAGAATCAATATTAAAAATTATATTTTGGTTAGTGTAATTTGTTTTTGACGAGATCAAAAGTCATAATTATTGCTAATTTCGTCGTCGTGAAAATTAAGTTCATGCCAATAGATTTGCTCCTTCCTTCGTTGACACGCGCGTTTATTGCAAGGAAAACATACAATTTACCAAACATATTTTTTTTGAGATATATATAATACAAAATTTTGATAAAAATATACCCTTTTAAAATCTATTAAGCATTAAGCTCATTAAAAATATATAAAATTTTCATTTTTCATTCCTAATAATCATCCTTAAATTTAAAACACTCTTTATCAATAATAATAATAATAATAATAATAATAATAATAATAATAGTAGTAGTTTTGTTAATATGTGTTCTAAAACCATATATTATTATTATTATTATTATTATTATTATTATTAGAAGTTGTTAAACATTTAAGTTAATAAATTTATAATAAATAAATTAAAAACTTAAATTTTGTATGTTTTATATCATTATTAACATGCATCTTTAAAATAATAATAATAAATTTGACCTTAAGCATAAATATGTTTGGACCATAAAAAAATATTTTAGTAATCCTATTCGATATTAACACTAAAAATACCTAAATTAAATAGAAAAATAATTTTATAAAATTTACATTATTAACATTAATATTAATCTAAATTAAACTAAATTAAATTTTAACTTTCAACTTATCCATGGGTTATTATTAAACTTGTAAAACTTTTATTTGGAAGAATATTTGGAGAGAAATGATGTAGCCATGAACGCTATGCAATTAATGATTTGATGCAACAGCATAGGACATAACTCATTTGTTTTTATGAGGTTGTAACCTAAATAGATGGACAAAATTATTACTAGATTTTTTAGGCAATTTTTTATTAATAAATAAATTGATTTTTTCTGTTAAATGTTGAAAAATTATTTAAAAATTATGATTGAAACAAATTTGCTTGGCTTTCCACTTAACAGATATTCTAAAAACACATTTTAAAATATTATGAATAAAATATTTTACTAAATTTTTTTAAAAAGTAAGTGTTGTATATCTGTAATATATTAAATATATAAAAAGCTTTAAAAAATTAATATTATACTCCTAACATGTGCCCCTTACTAAATCCTTATATAATTGATTTTTGGTGTTTTTTTTTTTATAATTAATCTACTATAATAATGTTGCTATATAAATATAAAAATAAAATAAAATAAATTCACAGAACTAGATAGTAGTAGAAAAGGAGGAAATTAAAATGAACATGGAACGTACCGAAAGGGAGGCTTCCATTAATAAGCCATTGACCCTCAATTTGATCGGAAGCTTTCTTTGAACATTCCGATGATGAGATGAAGAATTAGACTCCGTCTTCTTCATCATCTCCTCCGTCACGGCAACCATCGTCGAAGCTTTTCCGATCACCGCCATCTCGCCGTCAGATTCTCCCTCTACACCCTCTCCCTGCATTTCATAATTAATAATTCACCTAATTTAGCATCAATTAAGATAATCACATAATAATTTTAAAAAGAAAAATTGGAAACAAGACTAGGATCGGAGTTGTTACGTATAAGACATGAAAATCAAATGCGATTTCTAAGGAGCCATTTTGTTTGAGGACAAGATGGTAATTGGAGAGGTCACGTGCGCCCCACGTGATAGAAGGCGCTTTAGCACTCAGGAATCTTGTAGCGGGAGTGGTGTGACTGCATCGCGAGTTTGGATTCCGATGAAACGGAATCTTTAGAAGTGATGACAAAGGTTTAGCCGATGGCGGCGATGACGACAGCGGCGATGACGATGATGTTCCTGAAACAATCTGAACAGCAACCTTATCATTTGCAGCGGTTAAAACTCCGCTGCCTCTGGCTCCGAAGAGTCCTATATCAAGCTTCAATTGATTCAGTTTCACTGCGTAGTACTTCTTCTTCTTCTCCTCCTCCTTGATGTTGATATGGTTTTGACTCAACAACTTCATCTTCTTGATTTCTTCTTGTTTTTCCTTTAATAACTGATTTTCTTCTACTTCTTAAGTGGGATCAGATGAAGAAACAATGAGCCATGGGGTGTTTAGTAGAGAGAGAGAGAACAGAGGAATAGACAAAAACATTCCAACGAGTGTGAATTTGGCCACTGATAGCTACTTTCTATATTCTAGTTAACTTAATTATTTTAGTAATAACAATTATGGTTAAAAAATAAATAGATTTTTTTTTCGTTATTTTAATTTGGGGTGAGGGAGAATAAGTCACTCTCTTTTCCAAATTTCCGTGTGAGAGGACTTCTTCGGTCTACACGTTTTATCATTTCACACATTATTTTGCTTTCTCTTTATTTATTATTACATGTATTTAATCTAATATTATCTTCTTTCCCTTTTTTTTTGGTAAAAAAGTGTAAACTCTCTTTTTTCTTAACGGGATTTTCAACCCCTTTTTAGACTTCAAATAATGTCAGGGAAATCGTATATTATCCACTGGCTCTTCTTTTTTCTATCATGAACTAGTATTTTTATATTTTACGATAAAATATAGTCATAAAATAATGAAAATAAATTATATGTAGAAAGTTATTTTTGAATTAATTATTCTTTCATTGGTCTATTCATAATAATTTATCGTAAATTATTTTTTTTAAAGACAAATATATTGGTAGATTAATTTTGTAAGTATGCTATTTATACGCAAAAAGTCATTTACTAAATTAATTATCCGTGTATAATATAAAATAAAAATACATAAAAATGAATTAAAAAATACATATATTTAGATACAAATATATTATATTTAATTTTTTGTGTATATATAATATTTTTTTAATTTTGTATTTATTCTTTTATTATAAGAATTTTTTTTTCTCTAGTTCCAAAACCCTTATTGTTTTACCTTCATTTTTAGCACATAAATTTATTGCTGCAATAATTCATCAATTCACTATTAATTAATAAATAGAAAAACTTCTATTTTTTTTGTCAATATAACCTAACTAATTAATAAGAACTTAACAAATTAAACTAATTAGATATGAGGATTGATTTAGGTATATAATGTTGGTACGAAATTTGACTTTGGTGAATTAGGTAAATGATATCAACTTGAAAATATGTTGAGAGTTGAGTGTGGCAAGACATTTAAGAGGACATCCAAGTTGAGGAAAACATGTTTTATGACGGTAAATCATAATAGTTGAAATTGTATAACGGCACCTTATTTTTTCCGACTAATGGCACCCTTCTTAAAGAAAATGTATTTGTTTTTTTTTTTTTCATTATATCTTCTAATATGATATGTTAAGAATCAATCCATCATGAATTTAACTTATATTTAAGGATTTGTCGAGTGGATTGCTAAATGCGTATGGTAAATTGTTTCGTCGCAGATAAAAGAGCAAAAGCAAAATATGGATTTGTTATCTTGAGGTTCAAAGTAAAGTCACCACATGAGAAAATTGCATAAAGTCCCTAATAATAATTAACTCTCCTTTAACTATCCTCTAGAAGAATGAACATGTCAACGTAACCAAAAGAGAAAGAGAAAAAAGAAAAAAGAAAAATGAAATCAGAGAAATGAATTGATTTCAACTAAGCAAGTCACCAAAAAAAAACTAAGCAAGTTATTGTGTGTGACAAGTAATAGTGGTTAATTAATAGTCATTCACAATTCACACAATAACCACGTGATGTGCACATATGACTTATCAATTCTTCTCTTAACCCATGTTTTTTTTTTAAATCCTGCTTTTATTTTTTTCTCCTCCATAAGAAGAAGATAATGTCTGTTTAGTCAATTAATTTATTTTTGTTATTTTATTATAAAATTGTTAGTAATATCATATAAATTTGTTGCATAAAAATTATTTAACGATTCAAACAAAAAAAAAAATATATCACTGTATTTCGCATTTTTGCTGTGAATATATTTTGTTAAAAAAATCACATAACGTAACGATGTCGATGTGGCAGTTGGTGGTTGGGCGTTGATGATATGGTATATGGATAAATGGATGGACAGGTGATACACAAGGCTTCACGTGCCCACGCTACCAACTTCTTTTGTCCCCTCCCTTTCGTTGTAGAGAAAAATCTTATTATCAACACTTTTGCTTAATAATTACCAACAAAATTAAAATATGATTATATTTTGAATTTTATTTTTGATGAGTCGTATTTTTTTCATTTTATTGAGTTTCTATCTCTTACTAATTATTATTAGCTAAAAGTTTATTGGTTTCCAAACATCACCATACTTGTGTAGGATATATTTGAAACAAAGATAAAAATTGTGTTGGAAACAAAAAGATTATAATGAAAAAGGTTTTATATATTAAGATTATGAATAACAAATTATAATTTACAGCTATTTATAGATAAAAAGAACTCTAATAATAATATCTAAGATCCTAAATCAATGGAATATATCATAATAATTTATTTAAATTTAAAATATCTTAACAAATTGCATAGCCACCAAAAATAAAAAAAAAAGATTGAGATTTAATTAAATTTTTAAAAGATTGAGATTTAATTAAATTTTTATGTTGCATTTGATTTAAAATATACTTAAAATGCGAAAGATAGATATTAGATTATGTCAATATTGTAATTTAGAGAGTTGCATAAGATGATAAGAATATTTGAGAAAAAAAAAGAAAGAATTTTCAGTTCCTATTCCAAAAAAATTCGGTACCTAGTGTTCTCAATTTTTTTGAATGTACTAAAAGGTTTCTCATCACCAAACACTATACTAACTCATAATTTCTTACTCTTTGTTCCAATATTTCAAACCAAACTCATCAATTCAAGGGATAAAACATAATCCCTTTCTCTTTCCTTCAGCTCTATGGTGGATATGGAGGTATCGCAATAATACAATTTTCAATCCAACTGACCAATGGCTACCAGAAAAGATACTCGCTCTGGTATATTTTTCAGAACGGGAACTTCATAGAACTATCTCAATGACTCAATCTCCAGCTTTTTTGAATTGGCATCCACCAGCTCCGGATTCAATTAAGGTTAACTGTGATGCGAGTAAGATGGGCGATAAAGACTTGATTGGTTTTGGTTGTGTTATTCGGGACTCTAACAGTGTTTGACAACATGGTTGTGCTGGTATAATTCATCACCATAGTGTTCTTCAAGGAGAGCTATTCGCCATTTGGAGAGGGTTGATACTTGCTAGTGAACTTGATTACAAAGACGTTCTATGTAAAACGGACTGTCATGAAGCATTTATTCTTATAAATGACTCTATCTTGTCTTCATTCAATGAAACGAGCCGCTTAATTAGAAGAATCAAAGATCTTTTACAGCGACAATGGAGAGTACAGATTGTGTTAATTCAGCGCACTGCCAACAGAGTAGCGAATGCTTTGGCAAAATTTGCTATATGTAACGGGATTCATCATGCTGATTGGCTCCAACCTTGGGATGATCTTAAAGTTTTTCTCCAACATGACATACAATAGTCTTGTGTGATTAATTGCTGCCATGCAGCTCGTTTCTTTTTCTTTCTTTGTTATTTTAGTCACCAAAAAAAACTCATCAATTCAATATTCTTTTAAAAAAATTTTAAAAGCTCACACAAATAATTCTTAATTTTATTGACGAGAAAATGTGCTTCAACTATTATAGATATATAATTAAATCATAATTGCTTATTTAAAAACAAAGGTAGAGATGAAAATAGATCAGACGGTCTATCAAATGCCTATGTTCTGATCTAATAAGACTTCGCGCAGGTCAAACTTATTTAATAAATAAGACATGCTTAGACTTTTATAAAAGCTTTTTTTTTATTTAAAAAAGCCAGACTTAGACTACAAAGTCTATAAAATTTAGTAGGCTGATCTATTTATATATATTGATTATAATAAATTTTTTATATATGAAAAATATATTTTTTTTAAATTTTAAATAAAGAGTTATATAATTTATTATTAAATTTATTTTTTTAATCTTCTGATCATTCTAAAAATAATCATTGATACTTATAATTATTAAATAAATATATTTATAAAGATGTAATATAATTTTTTTATGATGTAAAATTTTATTTGTTTATAATTAAAAATATTTGTTATTTTATTAAATTATTTTATTAATTAATTTTTTAATAGGCTTTCAAATAGGCTTCAGGCCAGGTCAGATTTTTTAAATAGGCCAAATTAAATAAAAAATAAAGTCTTTAACAAATAATAGACTAAATATAGACTCAATATATATAATTGTTTAGATTTAAGTCTGGCCGATCTGCTTTGTTTTCATTCCAAGAAAAAAATAGAAAGTATGATAATAAATAATAGATTAAACATAAACTCAATATATATAAAATATAATCATTTAAACTTAAGTCTGGTATCTGGTCTGATATTATCAGACTAGACAAGAATACGAAAGTAAGGTAATATTTGTGTTTAGCAAAGTAGGTACGTAGATGCAAATTGCAATAGTAAATGATGTTAACATTTGAAAGGATTCAATGGAGTAGTTTACTGTAATTCACTTTTATTTATTCGGTTATACTGATTTTTGGTAAACTTGTCATCTAAAGATTGAAAGATCAATCTTAATGTTATTTCTAATTTTCTATAAGGATTTCTAGTCTCGTATTTTTGTTAAAAGAAAACTTAATGTTTTAGATTTAATATTAGCTAAATCTTAGAAACATATTAATATATTTTATATGAAAGAAAGTTATAACAAAATTTTAAGAAATTTTAGAAAACTCGGTGGAATGTAATATATGTCCAATTAAAATTGAGAAAGTGAAAATGATGGAATAAGAATTTCTTTTTCCTATGGAGAATCTTTTATTGTGAAGAGGACCATAAAAAAAAAACTATATCATCTCTGCGTGTATCTGATTGTTTTTTGTTTATTATAAAGCTGTATTACAATTTTGTTTTTGTCATGGTGTTGTATTTTATTATTGTGTGAAGTATGTTATGTTGCTTGTCTCTTTCAGTCTTTTTTTACTTTTTTAATTATTTTTGGTGGGAAGTCTCTTTCAGTCATTTGATTGGGTTCATCGCTAGCTATGTTGTTTGGGCTTAAGTTTGGGCTATAATATAGAAATGAACCAATGTGGTTCAATAAACATTTGAGAATATTCCCCACCAAAAAAAGACAATTGAGAATATTGGTTAGCTAAGTCAACACCATGTTGAAAATTACAACATTTGAGAACTTTCAATGTCACCAGTCCAAAAAAAAAAAAAAAGAAGAAAACTTTCAATGTCACCTCCAAAAGAAAAGAAGAAGAAAACTTTCAATTCCATGTAAAAAAAAACAAAAAAAGCAATGAGGTGTGTGTGCGAGAGTGTAACTTGAAAAAAAAAAAATAGAAACTAATCACACTAGGTTGGTCTATTAGTTAGCTTAAGTTGATTTTAGTAGTTTGCTCATTAGTCCGCTTAAACAAGTGAAAAAATAAGAGCCTAATCAGTTAAATCAAAATTATAATGTACATCATACAAGTGAAAATTTTAATGGTGATTAATTCCTTACTTTTTACTTTATAAATCTCATCAAATTTTAACGATAATTTTTCAAATAAATAAGGGCTCTAATTAACCAATTATTTTTTTTGTGACTACTAATTAACCAATTTGAGTTGGGCAAATAATTAGTTTAGTTGTGAATTTATAGTGTTACGAATTCAAATCTTTAAACGAAGCTACACTTCACAAACACACAGCATTATCAGTGTAATAATAAAAGTAATGTTAAAATAAACACCCAAGCCAAGATAAATTAATCACATACAATAAACTTAACCCTGAAAAAGACCTTTTCTGTGTATAAAATAATAACATGATATATTAAGCACCCAAGAGTTAAAATCATGTCAATTCAAATAAAGAAAAAGAAAAAGAAAACTTCACACACACACACAGATATATATAATATAACTCTGAATAATTAGTACCATATCAATATCAGATATATATTATCATTACTGATCAAGAAAATTAAGAATTAATAATAAATCAATTATTCATCATGGTATTTGCAGGAGAGAATCATATATATCTATCAGTCCAATGCGACGTAACAAATTAAACCATGTATTGTTACGTTATGCTTATTAATAATTTATAACGGGGTTAGCTTTATTAGGCTGGGAATTTGATAAAAAAAAGCTTAATAAACATAGTACGTTGTGACATTATTATATTATGATGATAGGATATGATCATACAATAAGTATAATAATAATAATAATATATTATATAATATAATATATTTGGGGTATGTGCATTATTATGGCCTTTGTG
>JASCZI010121964.1:0-19659 GCA_036250425.1 Stylosanthes scabra | reverse complement strand
ATATATATATATATATATATATATATATATATAAAAGATAATGAATTTATATAATAAATATTAATAGGTTCTTGATATAGTGTATATAATGTTTATATAATTTTAATAAAATTTTAAAAAATATTATTAAAATTAAAGTTTTTTACTATTTAACACTATGTTTTAATTTAGAAAATAATTAAAAAATATTTTTAAAATATAATATACATAATAGTGCAAAAAGATTTAAAAGAGATGGAGAAAGAAATGGAGAAGATGAGAAAGATAGATAAAGAAAAAATGGAAGTATTTTTAAAGAATTTTTTTTCCAAATTAGTAAAAGAAATTATTATAAAATTATAGATTATTTATACAAATTATAGAATTATAAATATATTATATATAATATTATATAGTTAATAGAGAGTGAATGATGGAGAGAAATAAAAAAATCGGAGAGAATGACACAGAAAATAATAAAGAGGGTAGAAACGCTTATTAATTTTAAAAAAAATATCTTAATTTAATTGTTAAATTATATAATATATTTTAATTGTCAAATTAATAATATATTATAAATAGATATTATAAATATAAGAGAGACAGAATAAGAGGAATATAAGAAAAATAAAATAGAGAATGAAGAAAGGAGATAGAAAAAAAGGTGAGGAAAGGAGGAAAAAAAAACTATTTAATTTCTAAAAAAAGTATTTTATTTCAATTATAATAAAGAAATAACATGTGACATATTTTGATTGTAAAATTAAAGAATGAGATATAGAAAGAGAATAAAGAGAAGAGGAAAGAGAGAATTTCTTAATTTTAAAAGAAAATATTTAATTTTGATATTCTATAAAAACTTATTTTTAGGATAGATTGCGCTAAAGCTCCTCAGAAGACAAGACTAGAACAGCCTTAAATAAGAAAATACCTAGCTACCTTAACTATAGGAATTGGGCTTTCACAGTCATAAAAGGAGAGGTGAAAGGGTCGGTCGAGCTGAATTCCCCTCTCCAACTTGACTAGAAAAAAGGGGGGTCGGCCTGGAAAGAAAACGGATTAGCAATTAGATATATATATATATAGCAAATATTCGTCTCATGATATGTCACACATCATTGTGGAGAACAAAATATAAATTACGCAAAAAAATCTCCCAAAACATTATTAAACGATCCGAGGAACTGTGTATATGCCAAGTTGAAGTTGCGGTGCTGTTGCTTGAGGCTTCTACCAAAGAGATAAAAAAAGACACTTTCTGCACAGTGTAAATCAGTACAAGAAAGGACCAATGTTATTTATTATTTAAGACATTTTTTTCCTACAAAGTGTAGTCAATGATCTCATTTAAGAATCTGCTATTCGCCGATGAATTTACTTCATATATAAAGTGGGATATTCGAATCTCCAACATTTATTAAAGTATACTGGTAAACTGAAATCTAAACCGATCTAAGTTAATTATGATGAAGGGCTTTGACACCACTATAACAATAAACTAAACACAGCTCTATAAAATCTGTGTATGCGGTCCCTTTTCCTCCAAAGCCATACAAGTCCTTCTCAACTTGATTGCATAGGCAACAAACTTAATTAAATGAATTTCTTGATATTCAAAAGGGCTATCAAAGCTAAGGGTACGGTGCACATTATCTCTCTCTCCAACACTCAAATTTTTTCCTACCATGGCTTCATTGAACCTAAGACTATTTCATACTCCCAGGTATTATCGCACTCTCTTCAAATATATTTGCGTGGCAACCACATTCACTCGTTTTAATTAGCCTTGCTCAACTCACTCCAAAACACCAGCGTTTTTGCTTAAAAAAAGAGACAAATTGGCCCCCTCACCATTCTAGGTTAGTCAGCATCACACATAACGGCCACATATAATGCATCAACTTAACATGACATGTAGATCATTTCCGTTAACTATTAATGCTTGGGATCATAGAAGGGTAGTCGTGTCTTTGGGAAATAAGGGAAGGGCGGAATGTACCTATCTTTTGGATAGAAACTGCTTTTGCTATTGGGTCTTTAGTCTTTACTCATAAAAAGAAGCTGCGAGTATTGTTAGAATATATCAATTAGCATTTATTACTATGAATTATGATATTATTTATTTTATATAGGATATTAGGTTTTATTATTTTGATTTTCTTTTTTCTATAAATATTTTGTGTATTGTACTATCAAACACACGTTTTATACACAATTTTTTTTTTTATTATGTCCTCTCTCTCATTTTCTAACACATAAAAAAAACAATTATCAAATCAACTATATATATATTGTTTAATTTATTTTTAATGTTTATTTTATATACCAATATAAATTCTATAAGATATCTAATTATGTGAATGATTTTTAGTGTCACCTAATATGATTGTTTAACTTATAATATTTAAAAATTATCACGTTCGCTTTCGATTTTTGAATAATTGTTATAATTAAGAAAACGATTAAAACAAAATATCTTAATTTCAATTAAGTTCTTTTTATTAAACTTTTGTACTTTTTGGCAGGTAAGTACTAACCACCCAAAAAGTTAACAATATTAAAGAGACGATAATATAAGGTTATTTTATTTAACTTCTATAAGCATGTAATTTTTCGTACAATAATTTTACACAATTAAGTAATTTGGTCAACTAAGTCCAACCAAGCACTTCTTATTCATGCGTCTTTTCAAAAATGAGTTTTTCTTTTTCTGTTGTAACCACGTCTTCCTTTCTTCCTCGTTCTTCTTCTTCGTCTCATCATTCTTCTTCTCCTTTCTTTATCTGCTGCTTTCGACGACGACAATGATGACAGTGACGATAACGGCAGCAGCGACGACGACGGCGACGACAGCAGCAGTATCAACGATGCAGCAACAGACAAAAAGAAGGAGGAGAAGGAGGAAAAAAAGAAAGAGAAAGGAGAAGGAGAACCAGAATCAATAAAATGAAGAGCGCAAGAGGAAGAGGAAGAGGAAGAGGAAGATGATGATGATGATGATGATGATGAAGAAAAAATTATTCGGTTTTGTTTTTATTCGCATAGGCGGCAAGATGGGCGCCTAGGCGTGCTTCTGATTTTTATAAAAATCTGGTTCTATTTTTCATAAAAATTCAGTTATGTTTTTTTTATAAAAATCCGGTTCTGTTTTTAGACGCCTAGGCGCCAAAATAGGCACCTAGGCGTACTTCTGATTTTCATGAAAATTCTGTTCATTTTTTCATGAAAATCCGATTCTGTTTCTTATAAAAATCCAGTTCTGTTTTTTTAATGAAAATCCACTTCATTTTTTTCGAAATTCGATTCTGTTTTAAATTCAAATCCAGTTCTGTTCAAAAAGAAAAAGAAGAGGAGGAAGATCATCAACAGCAGCAACAACGTAATAACAACATAACAGAAGAGGAGAAGAAGAGAGTAGAAGAAGAGGAAGAAAAAGATTACGACGATGGTGGCGGCAACAACGATGGCGGCGTCAGCGACGACAACGACGATGGCGGTAGCAACGCAATAGCAGGAAGAAGGATGAAGAGGAGTTGCAGAGAAATTGGAAAGAGAAAGAAGCACGTGTGTTTTCTAATTTTGAAAGAGTTGGGGGTTATGCGTATAACTTATGCACCAGGTGAAAGTGGGAAAAAAAAAATTTGGTTAGTAAAATAGGTGTATATGTAGTATTATTATTTTTCGCATTAGGGGTTCTAACCGTCACTTATTACAAGTAAAATTATTCTTATTAATCTTTCTATAGATATACTTAGCTTGTTCTTTCTTATTCTTTTTATTATTACTTTTTTTTTCTCTTTCAATTAACAGTGTTATAAAAAATATTGATGTTGTCAAATAATTTTTATTTAACTACTATTGATAATAAAAATAAACGTATAAATTAAATAACAAATAGTTATAATGATTGATTAATTCTATATAATTTAGAATATAATAAATAGAGCAATATAGAGAGTCAGTACAATTTATTATTTTTGCTCAGAGTAGCTAATTAACAATATTTAAAGGTCAGTTATACATTGCAGATTCTGTATATGAAGATTTGCAGAGATTTTCTCTTTTGCGGACGCATGTGTGTTGACCAATGGTAGGGGGAGTTGAGTTGCACCCCACTGAGACATATTACACTTACCATGCATCTGTATAGAGATGCAACTGTATAGTATAAGGATCCTATTTAAAAATATATATGGGTTAAAATAAGGTATAAAACTATTTATAGACTAAAAATGTTGGACTATCGTATAAAAATACTGACTAATATAGATTACAATTACTGATTGTCTAGCTTTTTCATTTATATGTTTTAAAAATATACAAGAATTTTCTCATGAGTAGGGAGTGATATATGCAAGACCTACTAGAATGTCCCTTTCCTTATTGGCCTGCTTTAACTCCGAGATTCCATTTATATGAAAGAGCATAAGCTCATAGAAATGTGTCAATTTTAACGTGTGTATCAAATTTGCAACTGATAAGGCCAGGGGTGAACTTGGACACCCCATAATGTGAAAAATGGACCCTATACAGATTTGGATTCAGGGTGCTGACTTACTACCACTACTTTCACTATAATTTTGGTTAGTGTAGTGTTGTTTGCAAAGTGGTTCTGTCGGGCAAGTAAAGGAACAACTTTGTGGGTGCTCCTAGAACATATACAACCTATAATATATAATATCAGAAGTGTTTTAGGAATACTATGGTGTATGATATTCTATTAATCTTAACGGTTAATTTCAATTAAAAATTATTATAAAACATATATATATATATTAAAATCAATGATTAACATCGTTGGA
This sequence comes from Stylosanthes scabra, assembly GCA_036250425.1. Taxonomy (NCBI): domain Eukaryota; kingdom Viridiplantae; phylum Streptophyta; class Magnoliopsida; order Fabales; family Fabaceae; genus Stylosanthes; species Stylosanthes scabra. The sequence goes on along the minus strand of JASCZI010121964.1, from coordinate 14,878 downwards.
TTATTATATATTATATATATTACGATACCTAAAACGTTTCCTATAATATAATTATATAAATAGAATAATATTTTCTTTTTCCTAACATATACCGTATACTCTAGTCCTGTAGGTTAATAATTAATTTACCATACATTTAAATTATATTTAAAAATTTATTATTGACTATTAGATTACTTAATATATGAATCTATCAAAGATTCTAATTCTATCTTGATATTTATTTGTGAATTAACCACTTAATAATAATATAATATAATAATATACCAATGAAATAAAATGCACCATAGCTAGCCATTAAGGTAGATTCATTGTGATATTGCTATCACTAATATGAAAGATCGTGACAGTCGGCCAAACCCTATATCTACATGGATAGGTCACGCAACCAGCAGTTTTAATTTCCCAATAATTTATAGGTTATCTTTTCAATAGGGAATATGGTTCTCATGGATTAATTTCGTAGGAGAAAATTTTTTTTGACAAGGTATTAAAAAAGGTTTATTTTTTTTTATTTCTTAAAATTATCTCTGGCAGTTTTTTCAAACTCCTATAATAATCTTTAGAAAAAGAAAGATTGAAGAGCAAACAATTTTCATTTATATTTGTTAACGCTTTTAGTCAGTAGTTTAATATTTTTAATCCAAAGTCTAATACCATATTTTTATATGATACTTTTAAATATTTTTAATTATTGTTTTTAAATATTGTTAGTTAACTCGACCTAAAAATAATAAATTACAATCAAACTGGAATGGTTTAATAATTAGCTCAGTAGTCTGCTTAAATAAATATTGGAAATTTGAATCTCGTATACAGTGATTTAATGATCAATGGTCAACAGCAAATCCTTAAATGGAACTCCAATTTACAACGGATTAATTATTTATCAACCGAGCTTAGAGATATCATGAGAAAAAAAAAAATTACGTTAGCTTTAAAGTACTACTCTTTTAAAATATCTAAAATTATAGGTGTTAGCGAAAAGATATTCTAACGTATTTTTCATATGTAAATAGAGATATTTTTATAAAATGTATAGGAGCCAACTTATAATTAGTTAACATTAGCTACTTTTTATTAAGAATTTATTTTCAATTTTTTTTTTTGAAGGTTAGTGTTAAAATTTAGGATCCAGGAAGACTATTTAGAATTTAGAATAAAGGTTATTTTTTTAAAAAAAAATTGAATAGCTAATAATATTGACAAAAGAATTATTTTGCTCATAGTTAAACAATTTTATTATTAGACACCAAAAAAAAATTATTTTATTATTGTTTTTAGTTAGAATTCTTTGTTGATGTTCATCACAATTATTTCAACACCTAATTGTAACAAAAAAAAAAAAAAAGGAATTTCAACACCTAATTAAAGCCTTCTTACACGTCAAAAAGATATTTACATGATGAGTAGATTAAACATGTAGAGTTCAATTGGGTGTGTGAATAATATGGATGGATAATGTAGTCGGCCAAACCTTAAAGGCGATGAAAGCAAAGTGGAGAAAGTTAACCTTTCTACGGAAAATAAATAAAATAATATATAAATAAATATTTTATATAGGTGTAATCACTAATCAGGGAAGCACTAAGCAAGTTTGACATGCAAATGGGAGAAAAGTTTTTATGTATTGACTGCATGTCCAATTTTCAAAAAAAAAAAAAAAAAAAGTAAACAACTTCCATTATTCAACACTTTTATTTGTTCATAGATAAATTTTTTATTTACCGACATTTGTAATTATTATAGGACTATTTAAGTATTTAAACATTTAATCATATTTTATTTATAGTGGGGCGAAATACCACTGTCGGATTTACGCTCGGATACAAATCCATTCATAAAATTCACATTGCTAATAAGTTAGCGTCGGATTTGCAGTCATTGTTTTCTTTTTTTCAAGACATAATAAAATTTGTTCAAATTTATTATAATATATTTATTTCTTTAATTTAAGGTACATGTTAAGATTTTATTGTCTTGAATTTTTTTATGGGTATCAACATTAACATAACTAATTAAAAGTAAGTCTAAGATATGAAAAGCTTTATTTCTTTGTAGTAACTTTTTATGATGGCATGGTCTTTTTAAGATTCATCACACCTTATGAAATTAAGAAATTTAGGATATATGAATATTCTGTAATTTTATTTTGTGCATCATGTTCATCTATTTATTTGTTTCAAATAAATTTTAGCTATAATTTTTTTGTTCCTAATAAATATATATATATATATATATTTCTCTATATGTTTTAGCTTGCTTTTTGGATTTCAATTTTGCAGGGCTTAAAAAGTTAAAATTAAAATTCGATTCTGATTCAAATGTTTATTATGCTATTGTTTTAGTAATTTGAGTTCTGAAAATAAAAATTATAGTGTGTTTTTTTTTAAACCATGCATATACTATGTCAATTGATTTAGCTAAGATCAAACTTTAATTTTAATGTTTAAAGAAAAATACAACATTGAATAGGTAGATAATTATTTCTCACTGTTTTCGATAATATATCATTAATTCTACTAAAATTAATATTTAAGTATTTTTTTATTATTATTATTATTATTATTATTAGGAAATGTTTACATAACGCGTTTTGGCGTCGGTATTTTTACATTTTTCTATTGTGCAAAATTTTAGGAAAGTCAACGATTCTATGGGAAAGTAATAATCAAACAAAATTATTCATATTATATAATGATTAAATCAAATCAATTGTAATTAATTAATAATTACAACGCATAATAGCCAGATATGCTAACGTGATGTATTCCGCTGTATAATATATTTTTCATATCTATTCTTTGTAAGTTTTAGTAAAGTAATTTATATTAATTATATTAAATAAAATATAGATATGTATTTATTGAATGATTATTCGATAAAGTAATTAATCATACAAATCATTCATATTATATAATGATTATAAATTCATAGCAGCCGGACATGCTGACGTGATATATTCTAGTGTTAGTTTTCATATGACTCTATTCTAAACTTTATTTTGGAAAATATATTATTTATTAAATAATAAAATTTATTAACATTAATAATTAATTATAACGATATTGGGAGTAGCTACAGGGAAATGAGATGGCGAGAGTCCATCATGAGAGCAAGAAGCAAAAAATGCTCATTTTCCAACTTCTTCCTACAACTCGACCTGCCCTAATGCCACTCGAATCTCTATGTCACACTTGCCCATTATCCACCACCTCATCCTACACAGTGACGACGGCAAAAACTACACATCCGACTACCACAGGCCACTCACACCCGTCGGCAACTACAATGGCTCCTCCTCCTACACATCATGTCGTAACGCTCTACGCAATTCGAATACCATCACCCACTTCAGTCGCATGCCACCTCTTTCCGCCAAGCATCGCCATCTCATGCCGACGATCGCGCTATACTTATCCCTCTTTGCAATCCGCCGTCCCTCCGCCTCCACCTCATTTATATCATATAATCATTATATCAAATTAATTTTAATTAATTAATGATTTGTGTGCATAGTAATCAGACATGCCGACGTGATGCATGATATGTTAATCTTTTTACGTTTCCTTTCTAACTGTAATTTTAGAAAATATATTATATATTGAATGATAAGATTGATTAAAATTAATAATTAATTACAATATAATTTAATTTGTCAATAATTATAAGATTACTTATTATATCATTTTAATATATAATTATATTAATTCTTTGTTATATTTTGAACATTATATATAAAATATTCATTTGCAGCTCATAAATGTCTACTTTAAAATAAGTGATTTTCCTCAACACTTTGTTGTGGTGCTTGCGTGTGAGCCTCAAGCTCTATAATAAATAAGTCCTGCATAATACAAACAAAAATGACATTTAAGATGCATTTAAACCTATGAATTAAATATATAAAGTTCAAACGTACATTCAGCTGCTTGGACAGCTCATCCACCCAGAGCTCCTTGTTCTCTTTTTTGGTGTGGGTCTGCTTGAAGAATTCAATATTAGTCGGTTCTCGCTTTAGCTCCTTTATCTGCACTTTATTTAGTCAAACAATATAAAATTTGATATTGGAATGCAAGTGTACATGTTAAAAGTGGAATTGAAACAATTTGAAATATATTACCATTTTTTTCTTGGTGGAGGCGAGGGTTGTCGAACCACCACAATGCAATGAACCCCCTTTCGCGGAGGGCTCGTTAGCCTTATTTAGCGACACTTGAAATCTTGGTCAGTATCTAGATCCACTGTAATTCTTGCATTGCTTCACGTTTTGGCGCATCCACGCTAAGTGGTCTCCTCCTTGCCTTGTCGAACGTCCTGCAACATCTGCTAAAAACGTTGACCTATGCGATAGTCAAACGTCTTCCTAACTAGCAACTGATCCTCAAGGTCCAAATTGAAGCTCTCTTGCATAATAATATCTCCATTAGTAATAACCAAAATTAAAATAACATAAATTGCCTTACATTGAAATAATAATTACGTATCTATCCTTCCATTTTCATAATATAAACTTCAAAATCAAAATTTTTTTCAACCTAACACAAACCACATTATCAACACAATTCACTAACAATACAAAAATTATTTATTTAAAACTTACAAAATAAAAAAGTCACCTAATACCCTGACAATGCAATTATTAGAAAATGAACCAAGAAAGAAGCAGAACTCCTTCAAACACAAATCTAAAACCTCAGCTAATCAGAATTAAAATTAAAAATTAAGTAAAATTAAACCAATCAATACCCACAACACATTATGTAAAATTTCAAAATTAAAATCTAATAAAAAAAATTGTACTACCTATGCTAACTGCTAACAAGAGATAGAAATTAAACCAAGAAAGAAGAAACTCCTTCAACACCAAATCTAAAATGTTAAAAAAAAAACTACCTTAACTAAATTAAAAAATAGAAATAAAAAATAAAACCCTATAACCCTAACCTACCTACATTGGATGAGGAGGGGGGAGAAGGATGGGGAGGGGTCGGGAGGACACGACAACTGGAATAACTGGAACGGAGGAAGGACATCACGGCCTTGAAGACGTAGACAATGGCTTGAATGAAAAACAGACGTTGCGCGGCTCGAACGGGTTGGGGACAACGATGGCGTTGAAGGATGGGGGTCGTATTGGGGAGTGAGTGAGGGATGAGGTCGGTGGCGGCAATGACGACAACTTGTAAAAGGTGTTGGGGTTGACGCAACTTGGTGTAGGAAAGGGAAGTGAGTTTTGATTTTTCAAAGTGAGGGGGTTGCGTCGTGTTTTAGTAGGGTTGATGTTAGATTTAGAGTGGGAAAAATCGACAGTATGTTTAAATTAAATAAAATGACGCATTTTGGTTACCGTCAAATTTATAGTGAGAAAAATCCGACGGTAACACCCTAAACCCTAAAATAAAATTTTTCATTACCGTTAATCATAATCCGAAGGAAATACCCTAAGACCGAATTTTTTTTTATTTTTTCATTGGAAGATCCAACGCTAACTCTCACGGTAATAATACATGGCAAAAAATTTTTTTCGTGCTATTGTGTTAGCATCGGATTTTGACAAATTTCTGTGTCCGACACTAATTTTAAACCAAAATCTAACCAAATTTTTCCGCAAAATCTCACAGTAACAACGTGGGGAGAAATCCCACAATAAATCCGACGGTAACATGCGTGTTTTTTGTAGTGTACTTTTAGTACACATATGTATATAGATTAGTTTGGATCAATTTATAAAATAAAAATTAATATAATTTAATTTGTTATGATTTAGATTGTAACAATTTTATTTTTATATTTTATAATTTAATCCAATTTAATTCAGAAAACATTAATTTTTTAATAACTTTGTAATTTAATATTATTTTAAATTGTTATTTTTTTCCAAATAAATCTATGATCCAATCTAAGTTACAATAATTTGAATCAAATTGAATTGTCAAGTAAATAACTTTTGTGGTGATGGTCTTTTTATGATCTTGTAACTCATAATGTTGAGTTAATACTCAATTATTTGGCTCCTTAAATTTGATGAGTTCGAACTCAAGTTGATCTTAAAATTTTAATGGACTCAAACTTACAATTGTAACTCGTTTTAACCCTTAATTTCGTATTCATTACTGATATTATAATATAAACTTTAAGACGCCATTGATAAAATAAAACAATGTTATTTTATATTAAAGCTCAGTTTTTAACAAAATGATGTCATTTAATTATACGTTGATTTATTGTTTTAGTTATGTGTTAAATTATGATTTGTGTTTAATTAAATTAAAATATTTTCTTAAAATATCACACAGAAAAGAGGAATAAACATTCTACATGGCTATTTATTCACTTTTTTATGTATTTAATATGCAATAAAAAAAGTAAATTGGATTAGTTGAAATGACATCTGATTAATACTCTAACTAAAACTTCATGAATTCAAATCCTATAATTAATATATTTTTTTAATAAATTATATTTAATAAAGGATATTAAAAAAAAAAATTGGATACCTATATCCCTCCTATACTCCTATTATAAATAGTACAGATATAGATAAGTAAAAGATTATTATTGCATTTGCATAGTACCCACAAGCCACAAATAGATTTTGTGGTAATGGATATTATTTCTTCTGTATGATAGCAAAATAGTAAACTATTATGAAGCCGTGTGGCATCATTACTACGCTTTTCATGGTGCACTCTTGGATATTATTGCTAGGTCAATGTGAGGAATATTTAATATGAAAATAACTGTATCATTTTATATTTTTAATATATTCTTTCTTTAAGAATGGTAAATGAAAAACGCTATATATCTGGTTAAAACAACCGGATTCTTAGTAAAATAATAATAATAATAATAATTTTTCTTGCATCAACATACCAATCCGATTAGCTAAGCAATTCACCCGTTGAATTTTCTATAACTCGGCCGCAACTTCTCAGGCGGTGTGGCCGTGTAGGTACATGTGAAAGATAGACCGATGTCTAAGTTAGTTTTTTTTTTTAAATAATTAATATTCTTTTGATTTTTAAAGTTGTTGATGAAAATCAAAATTATTTTTAAGAATTTTTTCCTTTCAAATTTGACTTTAAAATTTATAAAAATGTTAAAATCATCATTTTTAAAATTTTTATTTTTATTCACTAAACATTAATTCAGTTTTGGGAATAAATAAATTAACAAAATTATATTTTCATCATTTTCACTTAAAATCAATAGTTTAGAGCTTAAAATACCTTAATATTTCAAATGGTCTAAGTTAAAACCAATTGACAAAATTTCACTCATTCATACATACTAGTATATGGTCCGCGTATCGCGCAGTTATTGTATATTTTAATTTTATATTATTTCTTTAATAATATATTCTTGATAAAACTTATTTCAACAAATCAATAAGTCTAAGGTATTTTCGTACCTTTTTATAAATACTTATATTGATTATATCATTATGTATTTTTTTTTTTGTAAAAAGATGTATGATTAATATAATCAACGGTTAGCAATAATCATCAGATGAGTTCATCAACATATCAAATTGAACTTTCAGAAGAAATTTGACTAATACGGACAGTTGTAGAAGGATTATCTCTAAAGAGTCTAAAAAATAGGAGTTTTGTAATCAAGTTTTCAAATGAAAAAATAAAAACACCAAAATTTAGATGCAACACCTTAACCCATTATGAAATTCTCGGTCCTCTACTAAATCTGGATTAATATGTAACTTTGAGACCTGAAAATGACTTTGTACTGAAGTCTTTTCTGTCACATGAAAAATTTCAAAATTGTTTTAAAAATATTTCAAAAGATATCTAGCAACACGGGTTTATATTGTAATAAATTGATCCATACCATTATATCGGCTTGTCTTGAAATACTGGCACACTACTATGAGTAGTTTAACCAGTCCATCCTCAAAGTGCAGGAGAAATTTATCCATCGACTCTCCAAAAAGTACGCAATTTATTTTGTAATTACTATCAAAAGAGTCAAACATCGTTTAACAGTTTATATAAATTTTAACAAAAGTAAAGCTAGTGAAACTAAATACTTATTAGAAGGAAGAATTAATTATAATAAAATATTATTAAAAGTAAATCTAGTCACCAAACAATTTAGTCAATATCTTTGATAGTAACGACTATTCGCTTCGTCTTAATTCCTTTGCTCGTCACAACTTCTCTGTACTCTTGCTTCCCACCACTTCACTGATGATGTCTGTGCCAATTTGGGAATCATATGATTACCAATTTAAATGACTTCATAATTACCATGTCAAATTAAAAGAGTGCATTTCACCTAAAAATACTAAAAGAGTTCAATTAACAAAAAAAACTCATATGGATCAACAGATTTGGCATTTAACAAATCTGGTATGTCCTAGACGCAACTCAAAAAAGGGAACTTCAACGGGTTGAATGGTTGTTTTCTTGTAGAAGTTTCGCGTCCTTGGTCTAGTGTCTGCCACAATGAAGTTATTCATGGTATACATTTTAAATTCTTTAAGTTTATCCATCCACTGCTTAATCAAATATTTTGGAACCGATCCCTGTACTCGAATACCTGCTTGTAAAATAGGTAAATATTAATCTACAACATAAAATTTTTTTAAGTGGACAAATTAAAGCACAACCTTAACATCTTGGATGACCATGTCAATACTATTGGTCTCTTCCTCGTTAATCTTATCAAGCTCTTTTCACAACTGAATCAAATACACGTTGAAGCATTAACAAAGCTTTTAAGGACCAACCTCCTCAAAAAAATCAGTGGCAAGATCCATTTAATTTTCATTTGCCAAAAACGATAAATGTCGTTCTAACTTGCGAGAGCAATCTCAATCTGTAAATGGTATAATAATGGTATTTTAACCCTTATATAGAACATGATCAATATTAAATTATGATAGGAATATTTTTTTTTATTTTTTTATTGTATCAATGTCATTAAATCAAATTATTACTTTATATAATTTAATTTTGGAATATACTTATTTGATTTTAAATTCCAAATATTACACTTTAAATATAGAAGTTTTAAAAGTTATAATTCAAAATTGGGAAGATCTTTAAAATATTATTCAATTAAGGAATTAATTTATTACTGTTACAGCTTCAGCAACGACATTACAAGCACAATTGAAGATCAAGGTGCAAACCAATCTTGTGGTCATGAACCCTAAACAAGAAGAAGAGTAAAGTAGCTTGAGAGAGAGAGAGTGAAAGAGTAAAGTGAGTTTGTGATGTTATTGATCAAATGTCAGAAGTATATTACAGTGAGTAAAGGAAGGCTATATATACATTAGGTAGTACAGTATAAATACAAGAATACAAAGTTGAGTATTCTTATATTGGTATTAACTCTAATACCCCCCTCAAGCTTTGGGTAGGAGTTTGCCTAACCTAAGCTTGCTCCTAAATCTATCAAACAACTTTATAGATAAGGGTTTAGTTAGTATATCTGCTACTTGGTCTTGAGCACTGATGTGTGCAACAAACAACTTCTTTTGGTTCACCAAGTCCCTTATAAAGAAGAGGTATGTCTCAAGATGCTTGGATCGGTTGTGCATTATAGGATTTGCTGTTAAGTGACAGCTGTTGATATTATCATAGTATATAGTAGGAAATTGTGGTTGAGGGATTTGCAGCTCTTGTAAGAGTAATTGAATGACCATGATTTCTGCCTCTGTTGTTGCTATTGTTCGGTACTCAGCCTCTGTACTGGATCTGCTCACCTTTGTCTGCTTTGACCATTTCCAAGCTATCAAGTTTGCTCCCATGAAAATGCAGTAGCATGTAGTGCTTCTTCGGTCATCCAGATCAGAGCCCAGTCAGCATCTGAAAAAGCAAGTAATCTGAAATCAGTACACTTAGTAAAACATATGCCTTGGTCAGCTGTACCTTGTATGAATCGAAGGATTCTTTACACTGCTTTCCAGTGTTCCACAGTGAGGCTCTGCACAAATTGAAAGCATCTATTAACAGCAAATGAAATATCTGGTCGAGTTATGATTAAGTATTGCAGTGCCCCAACAATACTTCCATATTTCCTAGGATCCTCAAATTTTTCAGAGTCATTAGCAGAGAGCTTTAGGTTAGAGACCATAGGAGTGGGCATAGGTTTTGCATCTGTCATACCTGCCTTTATAAGTAATTCTTTAGCATATTTTTCTTGTTTCATAATGAGGTTATTAGTTTTTAAGTAAATGATCTCCAATCCCAGAAAATAATTGAGTTTACCAAGATCTTTTAGGGAAAAAATAGTATTAAGTTTTGAAATCAGCAATTGGACTTTAGTAGGATCAGATCCTGTGATTATAATGTCATCAACATAGACTAATAGATAAATAACAGTTTTGGTTGTTTTCTTAACAAACAAGGCAACATCATGAGTTGTACTATGAAATCCAAAAGTGTATAGAGTATTAGCAAGAGTTTGATACCAGGCCCTAGGTGCCTGTTTTAACCCATATATGGCCTTATGTAATTTGCAGACCTTATGAGTTCAGCAGTTTGGAAGCCTGATGGCTGTGTCATGTAAAACAGATCAGTGAGCTTTCCATTAAGGAAGGCATTATCAAAGTCAAATTGCCTTAGTGCCCATCCTTGAGTTAGGGCAATGGTAAGAACAATCCTAATAGTTCTGGTTTAATTACAGGGCTAAACACTTCCTCATAATCAACCCCTTCATTTTGTTGAAACCCCTTTGCTACCAGTCTTGCCTTATACCTTAGTACTTCCCCTTTGGGATTCTTTTTCGTTGCAAATACCCATTTGCAATTAACTATTGTGGCATGTGGTGGGGGTTCAACAATAGTCCAGGTTTGTGATCTAATTAAAGCTTGATACTCATTTTCCATAGCCTTTCTCCAATGTGGAATTTTTAAGGCTTGGGAAGATGTTTTTGGTAATTGAAATTTATAATCAGAATCAGTATTAGATGCAGTTAAAAGAGATGATGGTTTGATATTACCAATTTTGGACCTAGTCAACATTTGATGAGTATTAGAGGCTGGTGGTTGAGCTTGTTGTGCAGTAGACGAGGTGGTTGGCAGAACTATCTCAATTCCACTAATGGGAATTGGTGTGGGCTTAACAGCAGGGGCCTTTGCTCCTGATGAAGATGGAGGACTAGGAGGATTTGTTTCCAAGGTATCAGATGATGCAGTATTTGGTTGAACAGTTGTAGGTATGAGTGCTGTAGGTTGTTGGGGGAGAGGAATAACTCCCTCAGGTTCTTGCACTGAAAGTCTGCTTGGTGTGCCTACAATGTTAGTCTTAGAAGAGTTTTGAAACTTAGTTTGATAAGGAAATAAGAACTCATCAAACAAGTCACTCTTTGCATAATAAATTTTGCCTTCTTTGGACATACACTTATAACCACTGTGATTTGAGTCATATCCTAGAAATAGACACTGTTGACTTTTATAGTCAAATTTATGTTTATTATAGGGTCGCAAGTAAGGGTAACAGGCACAACCATATATTTTTAGTAAGGAGTAATCCGGCTTCCTATCAAAAACCATTTTATAAGGTGTTTTCATATCAAGTAAAGGTGTAGGAAGTCTATTAATCAAATAAACAGCAGTTTGAAAGGCAGAATCCCAAAATTTAGTGGCATAGATGCAGTAGCAAGTAATGATAAACCGGTTTCAGTTATATGTCTATGTTTTTTTTCAACTGTCCCTTGTTGTTGGTGTGTATATGGACAGGAAAATCGATATAAAATGCCATGCTCAGTTTAAAAAGTGGTAAATGATGATGATGTAAATTCCTTTCCATTGTCTGTCTGAAGAGATTTAATTTTACAGCCAGTTTGATTTTCAATATACTTCTTATATCCTTGAAAGGCAATTAGAGCCTGAGATTTATTTGTAAGTAAATATATACACAGGTGCTTTGTATAAGCATCTATGAAACTAATATAGTATTTAAATCCTGCATGAGATATGAAGGGATCAAGGCCCCAAATGTCAGCATAAATAGTTTGTAATGGTTTCGTATACACAGTTTTTGATTCTGAAAAAGGAAGTTGATGCATCTTGGCAAGTGTACAAAACTCACAAATTCGTTTATGAGGGTCAATAGTAGATGTAGAAATATGACATTCTTTCATAACATGTGTGACAGCCTTTACATTGCTATGACCAAGTCTCTTGTGCCAAATTTCAAAGGGATTTTGAACATTGGTCTTAGCAATGCAAGTCTGTTTTAGTGGCAGTGTAGTACTAGGTTTAGTTATAACAGATTTGTGTAAAACATGCAAATCAGGAATAGAAGAAGAAATTGAAACATTTTTATTCATATTTGTAGACATAGATGTAGTCTTATTCAATATAGGGGAACTACTACCAGTTTCTTGTGTAACAAGAATTCTATCATGATTTGTATTGCTAACATCTAGTGGTCTACACAAGCTAGAATCAGTTGTAAACATATGAGATAAAGGTGCAGAGTTAGAGCTACTTATGGAGAAATGAACCAGAGAAACCCGAGATGAAGGAGCTGTTTTGAATCTTGGTCGAAACAATAGAGACCACCTTTAACTCGTCCCTGTAGAAGTTGATTCCTGGTAACCTGGTCACGGATCAAACAAAAGTTAGGCCAAAATTCAAAGAAAACAGAATTATCAGCCGCAAATTGTGAGACACTTAACAAATTTTGTGTAATGGTTGGTGCATGTAAAAGATTAGTTAGCTTATAACAAATATTAGAAGTTTTATCACAAAGAAAAGAAGAGCCAGATTCAAGAATAGGTACTCCCTGCCCATTACCAACATATAGTTGTTCTGGACCCTGTGCAAAGTCCGAATGCTGCAATATGTTGGAGTGTTCTGCAGTCACATGATGAGACGCTCCTGAGTCTACATACCATGATGATTCAGAGTTTGCTGGAGTGGATGTGAAATAGGTTCTTGGTTGATGAAAGGAGGTTGATGGTGGTGGTGGCTGGGTGGTTTGATAGGGGATTTGGCTTTGTGTGTTTTGTGGTGGAGATTGATAATGTAGCTCAAAGCGATGATAGCAGGTCTGAACCGCATGTCCAACCCTTCCACAGAGCTGGCATTGTGGCCTGTAATTCTGATTTCTTCCTCCCCTTCCATTACGGCCACCCCTGCTACTTCTTCCACCATTCCGTCTTCCTGAAGGTGGTATTGAATCAGTTTGAACTTGTGCAACATTAGCAATCGCTATATTGTGAGACTTCTTGTTGATTCTGTTCTCATAGGCTACCAGAAAAGATTCGGCCTCATGGATAGTAAAGGTGGTTAATCTCGACAAAACAGATGTAACATATCCATCATATTTATCAGGTAAACCATCTATTATGGCTTGAATATGATCAGTATCAGTAAAAGTATGCCCAATTGAACGTGAAGAATCTACCAATGTTCTAACCGTTTGGAGATATTCATTGATTGTGCCAGTCTTCTTGGTAGCTCTGAGTTGAGTCTTGATACTCTGAATTATGGTGCTTGATGAAGCCGTGAAAATGTGTGTAAGGGTGTCTCAAGCTTCAGCAAAGGTATCACAATGCACAACGCGATATTGATAGGTAATACTCATTTATGCATCCAACCATGTCATCAATGCACAATTGATCTGCATCTATTCTGTATACTTCTCTGATTCTTGCAAGATTTTTGGAGTGGAGGATGATGTTTTTTTTTTTGTGATGACACTTTTGTCAGATTTTGCTTCACCTTTCTTCGTGGAAGATTCAGAATCGCCTTCGTTGGAAGAAACTTCATCGAATTGAGGAGGGATCTTTTCCGCCGAGAAATGATCTTGGAGTTTGAGTGTCCTCAGTGTGAGGATAATGCTTTTCTGCCAGGTTGAGAAATTCCATTCTTCAAGCTTGTTCGTACGCGGCACGAGACCGTTCTTGTGGTTGGGTTGCGAAGAAAAAATTAGCGCCATAGGAACAATTAGAGAGCTCTGGATACCATGTTATAGCTTCAGCAATGACATTACAAGCACAGATTAAAGATCAAGGTGCAGACCAATCTTGTGGTCATGAACCCTAAACAAGAAGAAGAAGATGGTAAAGTAAAGAAGAGTAAAGTAGCTTGAGAGAGAGAGAGAGAAAGAATAAAGTGAGTTTGTGATGTTATTGATCAAATGTCAAAAGTATATTATAGTGAGTAAAGGAAAGCTATATATACAATAGGTAGTACAGTATAAATACAAGAATACAAAGTTGAGTATTCTTGTATTGGTATTAACTCTTATAATTACTAACAATTCAAATTGATCTTACAAACTTCAAGAAACACTTTGATTGATTTAAGAAAGAAATTAACAACTTTAATTTTGGAAGGTACTTATTTGATTTTTAATTCCAAACACCATAATCTAAATATAGAAGTTTTTAAAGTCGTAATTAACATTCTAATTTAATTTGGGAAAGTCTTTAAAATATTACTCAATCAAGGAAACTATTTAAAACTAACGATTCAAATTGATCTTACACATTTCAATAAACAGTTCGATTGATTGAAACACATGATTCAGATTGATCTTACACAAATCGATAAACATTTTGATTGATTGAAGCAAATGATTCAAATTGATCTTACACATTTCAAGATGTTAGTCGGTATGCACAAGATACAAATACTCAAGAGGGGGGGTGAATTGAGTATTAAAGTAATAATGATAAATTTTCGCGCGGAAGCAAAAAAAACTTGAAAAGTTAAATACTTCAAGTAAATTGAACTTGTATGTTTCCAAGGACTTAGGCCACTTCCTAAGTACTTACAAGGAGCTTTTACAGTTTCAAAGTGCTTGTTAAGATATAAACAACAATAATATAGGAGATAAGGGATAGAGATACGATACACCAAATTTATAGTGGTTCGGCCAAACTCTTGCCTACGTCC
>JASCZI010121962.1:4990-18620 GCA_036250425.1 Stylosanthes scabra | reverse complement strand
GTCTGCAAATTGAGGAAAAGCCTTTATGGCTTAAAACAAGCACCCAGACAGTGGTATAAGAAGTTTGAGTCGGTGATGGGGCATCACGGTTACCAGAAGACTACTTTAGATCACTGTGTGTTCATTCAGAAGTTTTCTAATGATGACTTCATCATCCTATTGTTATATGTGGATGATATTTTAATTGTTGGCAAGAATACCACAAGGATTAGTAGCTTGAAGAAGCAACTAAGTAAGTTTTTCTCCATGAAAGACTTAGGGCCAGCAAAAGATATCCTTGGAATAAGGATTGTTCGAGATCGGGAAGCCAAGAAGATATGGTTATCTCAAGAGAAGTACATTGAGAAAGTACTTCAGAGATTCAACATTGATAAGGCTAAAGCGGTTAGTTGTCCTCTTGCTAATCACTTTAGACTAAGTGTTGAACAGAGTCCTTCCACAGATGAGATGAAGAGAGAGATGAAGCATATTCCATATGCCTCAGCTGTTGGAAGCCTGATGTATGCCATGGTTTGTACACGGCCAGATATTGCTTACGCAGTCAGAGTTGTGAGTAGGTTTCTTTCTAATCCTGGAAAAGAACATTGGAATGCTATAAAATGGATTCTAAGGTATCTTCGAGGAACATCCAGAAAGTGTTTATGCTTTGGAGAAGACAAACCTGTGTTGGTTGGTTACACTGACGCAGATATGGCTGGTGACGTTGATTCCAGAAAATCAACCTCAGGATACCTGAT
This sequence comes from Stylosanthes scabra, assembly GCA_036250425.1. Classification (NCBI taxonomy): domain Eukaryota; kingdom Viridiplantae; phylum Streptophyta; class Magnoliopsida; order Fabales; family Fabaceae; genus Stylosanthes; species Stylosanthes scabra. Next base: position 17,883 of record JASCZI010121962.1, on the reverse strand, counting down.
TACCTTTGCAGGGGGAGCTGTGTCATGGCAGTCAAAATTACAGAAATGTGTTGCGCTGTCAACAACTGAAGCAGAGTTTATAGCAGCAACTGAGGCTTGCAAGGAGCTGCTGTGGATGAAGAAGTTCTTAACTGAACTTGGATTCTCGCAAGATAGTTATAAATTATTTTGTGATAGTCAGAGTGCTATCTACCTTGCGAAGAATGCCTCCTTTCATTCAAGATCCAAACATATTGATGTGAGATATAATTGGATAAGGGATGCATTGGAGAAGAAGATGCTTCTACTTGAAAAAATCCATACTGATGAAAATGGATCTGACATGTTGACAAAGATTCTGTCGAAAGGAAAGTTTGAATTTTGTCGAGAAGCTACTGGGATGGTGGATTCCCCATGTAGTCGGAAGGGGGAGAATTGTTAGTGGTTCCTCCTAATGGTGGCCACATATACTTAACAATTTAACATTGTGTGGTCAAGAAATTAGTGGTGTGGCAAAATATTAGCCAAGAATAAAAGCAGTGGTTGTAGTTCTTTGGTGATTTCTAGCCATAGAAATCGAATGGCTATGGTTCATTCTTGAAGTCTATATAATGGGAACTTGAATGAAGGTTTAGACACACCAAGAGGAGAAGAAGAAGAAAAAAAAAAAAAACAAAGAGTGGAAGTGAGAGAGAAGTAGTCTTTGAGAGTGTTCTTTCAAAGGGGTTGAGTGACAAAATTAGTGAGAAAAATATTTGAGGTGTTGGAAAACACTTGAGTGCCACTATTTTGGTTTATCTCATATTGTTGTATTACCTCTAGCTTGTGTCTAGGGAGGTCTCTCTTTATACCCATTAATTTTATTAGTGGAAGAAAATATTTCGGAGTTTGTCCCGTGGACGTAGCCCAAAAGGGTGAACCACGTTATATCTTGGTGTCAATTTTTTGCTGATTATTTATGTTTTACTTCCGCTGTGCCCAACAATATATATATATATATATATATATATATATATATATGGTTAATGCTATTTGAACAAGTGGTTTTGACTAACCAAGTTCAACCAAATGATTTATTTCTATGCTAAATAGTATAAAAAATTGCAAATAAATAGAGTTCTATTTGACATCGAAATAATCTTCTATTTAACATACAAATAAATGACTTGGTTGGACAAAATTACGTGTTCACATAGAATTATTTTATATATATATATATATTGTTAACTAGAATATTTAATAATTCACAAGAGACTGGGGTTTTGTGTTGTGTTGTGAGTACTATGAAGTGTTAAGTGTGAAGAGTGAAGTGACAAAGCAAAAAGTGCAGACAAAGCTGTGGGAACGAAACCAAACCAACCAAGACAAAAATCAAAGTGATGAAGTGAAGTGAAAGAGAAAGGGGAAAAGAAAGAAAAAAGAAAAAAGAAAATAAAAGCCCTTGTGCTTTTTTGGATTTGTTTCCCTTTCCCACCAGCTTGAGTTGTTTGAGGTTGGTCCAAAGAACAAAACTTTACTTTCCCTTCTTATGTTCATTCATTCATTTTTTTTTTCTTTATATAAAAGAAAAGAAAACAAATATATACCTAGGCGAGTTCATACCAGAAGGACACTTCATTTTCCACAAGTGAAAAGTTCAAACTTTCAACTCCATTTTACTTCAACGGTATATATATTGCACGTCATTTATGGAAGATTGGCAAATGGGCATTAAATAAAGGGAAAAATTGGGTTTTTTAGCTGCCAAATATTCTTCTTGTTGTTGTAGTTGATGTTGCTTTACTTCAATTTCCACGGGCATTGATTCTCCAATGTTATGTTATTCTCTTTGTGCATTACATTTGGCTACACAGTTTTTCATTTTTTTGCTGTGGATTCTAGCTCATAAAGAGTTGAGACTTTTATTTTATTTTTGTTTTTTTAATTGTCATTTAGTTTTGTATCTCCTTTTATTAGGTGCCTTTCACTTTCTGTCAATTTCTAGGAGGCTTCAGCTGCATAGCCTTTGATGCAGATTCATTGATATTATTATTATTATTATTTTTTATTATTTTTCTTTTTTTTTTTTTTGTCACCCTCCCATTTGTGTATAAATAGGGATTGGTTATGTTTGTGTTCTTCATTCATTGCAGAAGTTCATCAACTTAAGCATTTTGTGGAAGTGACATTAGCATTTTTGAGAATATAGAGAATATGAGCTATCACAGCACCTCAATGAATTCTGGTTAGTTTTTTTTTTTGTGGTTTCCATTGCCCTAATTTCACTACATTTATGATATGTTTTCGGCGTTTAAGGATTTAATTTGTATGCACCGTCAGTGTAGAACATTTGTAACAATGTTCTACACAAGCATCTAGTTGTGTATTGCCGCGTTATCGAAATTAATCATCCAAAAGAACGAATTTGATTGAAATGTCTTTTTCTTTTTTAGGTGGTGGAAATGGAGCTGGTAGAAGGAATTTTGAGTTCGGTAGGACTCATGTAGTTAGGCCTAAAGGGAGGCACCAAGCAACAATAGTTTGGCTACATGGCCTTGGTGATAATGGCTCGAGGTTTGTTTTTCGCTACTTCGAATATCTTAACCTTATCAATTACATAGTTTTAGTGATCTATGCCCTCTCAGTGACATGGATTTTGTGGAAGAGTTTTTCTCCTTTTTTGACATGGTTGGTAAATGGAATTTTTACATGTTTTATTTTGAAAACTTATTGGCTGTATTTGGAGAAAGAGACTGGCAAAATGTTTCTATCACGGGGTGACGGAATTTTTCTGTCTCTACTATCTCAGTGTCTCTGTATTTTTTGTCCTAAGACGGTTACCGAATGGGGCCACGACTCTCGCTGAGAATAAAGCAACCATGCATTTTGCAAATGAATGTCCTTGTCAATGTGCATGGCTCAACAGTTTGGAGCTAATGATGTTTGGAATTTTAATTATTTGAATTAAGTTTTGGTGACCCTTTTTCGGTGGAAAACTCAAGTGGATACCCTCTCTGCCTTGTGCTTGAGGAATATGCCTTAATTAGAATGCTGTATTTGTTTTCTTCTAATAAGATTTAACATCTCTAAGGGAATGTCAAAATCTTGTCCTATTCCGATGGGAAAAGTTTGGTTATTAAATAACTTCCATATGCTCCTTTATAAAGGCTCTGTCCACCAAAAAATTATTTTTAAAAGAAAAAAAATTCTACTTCTTCATGAAAGTTTGAAGTAAAGGAAACCTTGACTTCTGAGATTAGAAATATTAGAAAATGGGACCACTACTTCACCATCCATGGTGTTCCCAAAACTTAGTTAGGCATAGAAATACTAATTGCCATTTTATTAATATGCGGTCCCGAAATTAGGTAGGAGATTAATATAATTTTAATCTGTAACCTGAAGGAAACTTTATCCTAGTTTCAAGTGTCATTTTTTTTTGCTTGCAGAACTTGTAGCCTGAAGATTGTTCTATTACTGTTATTTATTTACTTTTTCTTCTTTATCTTGTTTCAATGCATAGTTGATGAGTTTTAAAATCACTTCTAATGAGTAATTTGGAATTTATGTTGTTTTGCAGCTGGTCCCAACTCTTTGAAACTCTTCCTCTTCCAAATGTAAGAATAAACATAAGTACATCATTATCATTATATGATATGATAATCATGTCTTGATAAGCAGAAGCAATTTATTCTTTTGAAATTTATGCTGCAGATTAAATGGATTTGCCCGACTGCTCCTACGCGATCTGTATCCCTGTTCGGTGGATTTCCTTACAGTGCTTGTAAGATTCGGTGCTAAAAACTTCTACATTATTCCCTTGAAAACATCATTTGTTCTTTTTTCTGCTTTTCCATTTTCTTCTGGCTGCAAGATTTGCTTTCCACTCTTCATTATTGACATTACCAAAATTCCTTGCATGCTTACTATCCATTCGGTGTTGTAACTATCGAGAATGGTCTAATTTGTTGAGGCATCTCTACCAGGGTTCGATGTTGGGGAGATTTCGGAAAATGCTGCAGATGATTTGGAGGGATTAGATGCTTCTGCTGCACATGTTGCCAACCTTCTTTCGACTGAGCCTCCAAATAGTAGGTTTTCCATTATCACTTAAGAAACTCAATATTTTAGTCGCCATAACTTTTTCGCTTGATTATATGGTATCCTGGTTAACTCAATATATGAAATAGTTAACACCTTAACAGAAACCATCATATTGGTTGCTAACACCACTAATAACTTAGCCTCGTCTCACTAGAGTTATCAACATGGATCGATCGATGTCTTTGTTTACATAATTTATGTTTAAATCTCTTCTAAAAGTTTAGGTCTCACGTTACCTCTAGCCGTAGGACTACCTTCAAACGTTAGTTATCACAAATTTCCCGGCCTTATGGCTAGGTTCATGAATTGCACTCATGGTAATAAAGAATGAAGGGAGATGGTTTGCTGGTATTAGAGAACTTTTTAGTGAAATTATCAACAAGATTTTGAGATTATGAAAGTAATCATCAAACTAATCAATGTGTCTATGCTTATGTGCTCTAAGTCGATATATTCTTTGTTGTCTTGCCCAAAGAGGAATTTATGCTACCAAAGTCTACAAGAAATTGTTTAGAGCAAAGTAAAATGTTACATTTGGAATTCGAGACATGGAACTGTTCTTACCAAATCCAAGTTGCTTGTAATTTTACTTACAAATGCTACTGCTGACTGTACATACAGTCAAACTCGGTATCGGGGGCTTCAGTATGGGTGCTGCAACTGCACTTCATTCAGCTGTCTGCCATGTTTCGGGGCGCTACGCGAATGGAAACGTTTACCCTATCAACTTAAGTGCAATTGTTTCGTTAAGTGGCTGGCTTCCTTGCTCAAGGTTTGGTTCCGCTCCACTCATAATTTCCTTTTCTTTATGCTGATATGAACTGTTCTTAAGTTTTTTCTTTCCCCCCTCTTTAACTGAAGCAGTGCCTTGAGAAATCGGATCGAAGGATCGCGTGATGGCATAAGGCGTGCGGCATCATTGCCCTTGTTTCTCTGCCATGGCAGAGGTATTCATATCTGCTATTGTTACTTTTTCCCTTCCTACTAATTTAGTATATTTATGTTGAGATACTAGTTTGGTTGAATTGAACTCTTTTGGACTGAATTTGACTTAATTACCATCTAAGTTGACTGAATTTTTTGAATCACCATTTTAACATTTTCATTTTGGTTGAGCTTTTGTGGCATATTATTGGAACTTCTAAAACAAGAGTTCATTATTTGACTGAAAATATATCGAATTCTTTTTCGCAGGTGATGATGTTGTTGCATATGAACTCGGAGAGAAATCCGCCGGGGCCTTAAGTGCGGCCGGATTCCGGAATCTTATATTTAGGAGCTACAATGGGTAATAGCTTTGTTTTGAGGGTGTACATGGCGGATTTGACTTCTCTTAAGTGCGGAAGTTGGTAAAATGAGAAAGTGAGCGGTTAACTACCCTTAGGATCATTTAGTGGATCTCATACATGATGAAAATTATTTATACAATAGTTTTTAACCCTCACTTTCTCACCTTGTCAACTTGTGCACTTTAGACGAGCTTGAACATATACTATAATGAATAATAATTTGGTGTTTTTTTTTTTTGCAGGTTGGGTCACTATACAGTTCCGGAAGAGACTGATGAAGTTTGTAGTTGGTTAACTGCAAATTTGGGACTTGAGGGGTTTAGGTTCAACTAGAGACTCATTTCATTTCAATATCATAGCATGCTTTTTTAGGGTAATGGAAGAGGCACTATAGAATAGATAGTGGTGTTTTGGGGGTATATTGGTAATATGGTATAGCTGCTTCATTTCTCTCTCTCAGTCTCATGTACTAAATAAATAAAGTTTCTATATTTATCTTATGTTTCTAGATATGGGGTTTGGGAAATTATGCTTTGGTGAGGGTATATGGGTAATTTCCAATACAGCAAACAAATTTTGTTTATTTCTTTTTAGGGTGGATAATATACATATGTATTTTTCTGTATTCCTTATTCTGAACTAAATAAAGTCAAATTTTTGGTAATTATACATTATTTGTTTTTGGACAATGGTAATAAGACATTAATTTTTTGTGGTTAATTAATAATTATACATTTTTTTTTGTAACCTAATTATAAATTATTTAGCTATTTTTTTTCGTTAGAACAGTACAAAATCCAATTAGCTTTGGGTTAGGCTTGGTATATTCATTGTTGGTCTCATAAAGTCTGCTAAATTAAAGAAAAGGAAGATAATTCAAGAGTAAGTGAGTAACATTAGGACGCCAAAAATAAAGTGAGTAACATTATATTGTGTATTTCTACCGAAAAAAACATTATATTGTGCAAGGTGGTTCCAAGAAAGAAAGAAAAGGAAGATGATTCAATACTTATAGGTGTTTTGGTCCAAGGAGACGTTTGTATTTCTTGTTTTTGTGATGTATTTCCTTTTTATTTTGCTCTTTATTTTGTTTTTTTCTTGGATTGTTGTTTCTGGACGGATGTCTTCAGCCCACTCACTCCCGATTTGGGTCCTTCGTGAGTGTTGTATCGGATAAAAAAAAAAAAGTCTGCTAAATTAAAATACAGACTATATTTGCCAAAAAATACATGTAAATAATGCTATGTGTACACGTAAACACACAAAACACATATTTCTTACTCACTTTCATTCCAGACGCGTGTATTCACGCATACCATCTTAACTCATGCACGCACCCACAACACCCACATGCCACAACTCGTGCACCCACTCACAACACAACTTTTTCTTCTTCACCGCCTCCACCTCCATCTCCGTCCTGCCTCCACCTCTATCTCTGCTTTGCCTCCATCTCTGCCTCCATTTCGTACTCCGCCTTCACTTCGTATTCCGCCCCTTGTTTTTGTTGTTGTTACATGGTGGTTGTCTTCTTCTTTCTCCTTTATTACATGGTGGTAGTTGTTGTTGTTGTTACATGTTGGTTTGAATTTGAGTGTTTGAAAACCTTGAATGCTGAATGCTAAAATAATTTAAGATTTTGTACACCTCATTTTTAATTCTACTCAAATAATTTAGGATTCTGTTTTGCTTTGAATCTGAGTGCAAGGTTCTGAAAACCAAACCGGACATCGAACCGCTCAAGCTACTGATTTACTGGTCCAACCGAGGTTCAACCGGAAAAATCGTTTTATAATAAAATAATAAAAATAATAAAATTCAACACAAAAAATACTAAAATAGTCAAATATCCTAACATAATCTTGGCAGAGTACATCAACATAGTAGTCATAATCCAACCAAAATACCAAATACAAACTCATAAGTTAACATACAAAACACATCCAAATGACAAGAAATTTCTAAATAACAAAAGTCAATATTAAAGTTTGTCATCAATCATCAAAATCTGCAAATATTAGATATTATTGTTGTTCTTCTTGCGCTATTGCTTCATCAATGGCATATTTGCATCTTCAACCTCATCCTCACCCTCTTCAGCAAAGATTATTTTTCTTTTATTTTTTTCCTTTTGAGCTTCTTTCACCAAGACTTTCATCTGTTTTTCAATATCATAAGGAACTTTGGGACATTTTTTTACATCTCCACTTATCTTTGCCAAATGTTTCTTCATCCTATGAGTTCCCACTCCTCCAAAAATTTGTAGAAAAATAAGTCTTGGTATTGGGACTTTCCATTCACAACATTTAAAGCAACATATCTCCAAGCAGGATCTATTTTTCCCCTCAAATTAGAAGAAGCTTGTGATTGACTTTCATTTGAATCAGGAGGATTTGGTGTACCAGCGTTAGGCGTGTCATTGGAGGCAAGAGGATTAGCACTAGGAGGCAGATTTGAGGCAGATTTTTCCTAGCATCAACATCTTGATTGGTACTATTATTTATGGCCAGCACTCTGATGAGGAATGCGATATGCTTCATCAGGTGAGGAGTGATGTTCTGGCCGTTGGATGGTTGACGCGTGAACCAGCACGGAATTCGGAGAGGAGAATAACTGCGATGAAGCAGGTGGCGCAGAGGGTTTGTCAGGTGATGTTAGCTCTAACGAGGGGGTGAGGATTATAGGATAGGAAGATTTTCACATGTTCCATTGTCCTATACTGGAACTAAGATATACCACTGAGAGAAAGGTTGCAGGTAATAGATTTGTCGCGTTGTGATTTGTGAAAAGTCTGATAGATACTGGAGTTTAACGCCAAAAGACCGTTTTTGAAAGGCGCAGCCGGCACCCTTGTTGTCAAAGTGTGGAGAAAAGCTTGGGAGTGCAGCTGATGAGCCAGATGGTGCATGAGCTGCAGGCACGATGTCATTGGGCCTGTAGTCCAAAAAGACATTGGGACGAAGGAGGTTATTGGGCCTATCATTAACGGCTGTTTATTGCCATGAAAGGTTCAGTTGTTTTGCCAAAAAATATGCATCGTTCAATAGTGTAGTCGAGTTGTAATGAATGGAATAAACTCATTCCCTAAATCAATGTGGACGGGAGGGGATTCACTCTTCTGTAAGGCATCGATGCAGCTAGGTTTTACGACGAAGAATACCATGGAAGGTCTGCGATGGCTTTGTTGAATGCAGGCTGAAGTAGGAAGAAGTGGTGTTCAACCCATGACGCAGAAAGCAGAAAGGGCTGGTGAGATACGCGGGGGAAGTTATTGAATTGCAGGTAACAGATGCGTTGGTAAGTAAACCTTAAAAGTTCTTTAACTTGTGGGATGTGTGAATGATGGGAAATGGTTTGTTTAAGTAAATCCTACCAAACAAAATTAGCAGATTACGAAGTGGAAAATATAATTTCTGCTACTATTTGTTTTATATGTACATAATAAAATTGATGAAATCTTCCTTTTCTATTATGCGGCTAGCTCAATCTTTTCGTTCATTTAAGGTACTTATTTATTTATTTATTTATTTTGTTCTGGTTGTTACTGGGTCATCATTGCTTGGGTTTTTGTTCAATTCTATTAATCTCTTGATTTGTTAATTGGAATAGCGCAGAATTGTAGCAAGGAATAGGAAATACTTGTTGGACTTTAGCTTCTTTATGCCGTGTTATTATTTTTTTTTTCAGCTTCCCTATGATTTTATAATTTGTTTTGGGTGTAGGGTTTACTCAATTTGACTATCTTATTATTTTTTAAATTGGAATTGCAAGTTATGTAGGAATTACCTTTTGGATATTTAGTTTTCTGGTTTGTCATTGTTTAGCTATTTTGTGAGATCATCGTAGATTTTTATTTTTTTATTTTTTAGCTGTGATTTAGATAGTAGATGCCATTCATGAAAAGTAGTAGTATCCAAATCGAAGAAAAATATATTAGACACTTGGTTAGTTCATCTTCTATTTTCCATTTAAATTTCTCTCTCAGATCTCAACTATTATTTTAAGATGCAGTTTTAACTTATAAGTACTGGTTGATCTTTCTTTCCCTGATGTATTCTTGGTGAATGAGTATTGATTTATAAAAATGTAAAACCGCATTGGTTGCTAATCTGGTCCATGCCTCCCTTTCTCTTTTTTTACCACAATCTTCCTCAGATTATTAAAATTTTCACATTGCCTAGTCATACACATTATAATATAGTTTCTCAAATGCCAAAGTTCTATTTGAGTCCTTGAAAGAAAATTTTTACCACAATCTGGTATGCTTATATTTAATAATTTTAATTTATACATTGTATTTGAGTAAACCGATCCAATCTCGGTTGGATCTTTAAATTTCTGAATCTATCACCTCACCGATTTTATGACCAATCCAATTTTTGGAACCTTGGAAAATTGGTTCAACACTATGAGAAAAACAAATCCATTGCTTAAAACACTTTTAGTATAAATCATGTGAAGGACTTCAAATCCATTGCTTAACGCACTTTAAGTATAAAAACAAATCCATTTACTTAAAAATCCTTGCTTTATAAATCATGAAATGTATGTCACATGTGCAAGTTAATTAACAATTGATGTTGAAGCATTTCAATCCATTTAAAATTAATCTCGTTAGGCATAGACTTTTTATACTTATACACTATTTCTATTTTGATATTAATATTTTTTAAGGGCTAATTATCATTTTCTTTATTTTATTAACTAAAATAAATAATAACAGTTTTATTTTTATATGAATATTAAAAATATTTGGTGTACAAATAATATTATTAATTTAAAATCTACATGCAGTTAAAAAAATAAATATGTAAGTAGTATGTAGTGGTTTTCATTCAAGTTTATTTATAAATCATAAAAGTCTTTACTTGCTGCGGTAGGTAGTGGCACAGTGGCATCTAATATGCATAACGATTGGAATGTTGTTGCAGGAGTATGGCATCTTGCAGCCGAGTCGATCAGGGAACATGCGAATGGGATGAAGTGAGAATATCTAATTGGTTCGGGCAAGAGGGATCAACAGCCGGGGAGGTAAGACGGTTTAATCGTTACATTGACGTTTGGGCTCTGGATGATGTTAGTTTAGCGTTTAGGGATGAGCAATGGTTCTCGGATATTTAGGTGGATTTTTGGGTTATTAGCACTTATTTTCTGAGGGAGGAATTAAATAGGTAAAATTTGATGTTGGTAGGTGTGATTCTAAATGAGTTATGTGTGGTTTAGCAGGAGGACACTTACGATATGGGTGGTGAGATTCGAGTTGAATTACTAAAGCCTGAAGGAGACGGAGAGGCTGTGGTGGAGGTATGATGATTATTCCCTTCGTTTTTGTCGGGTGATTTGTGTTAATTATTGTAATTGAGGGCTGGGGTATATTTTATTGGCTTAGTTGGGTGGTTAATACTCAATAGTTGCGGTGATTCTTAAATGGTGGGTGATGCTTTAGGACTCTCTTGTACATAGCTCTTAGTGAGATACTGTGTCTGTGCTTTATCAGGAGGCCATGTATGATTTGGCTGGTGATGGGGCCGAGTCTTTTATGAACACCGATGGTATGGATGGAAGGGCGTCTGAACCAATTATCGCTAATGAGGAGATCAGAGCTGAGGATGTCTTGCAAATGGAATTTAGCACTCCAGAAGAAGCAAGCGGATTCTATGATAATTATAGCAAAGTGAAGGGATTCGCGGCAAGACAGGGCAAGAAGATACGGAATAATGCTGGGGAAATTGTGAGGTACACCTTCGTTTGCAATAGACAGGGGTATATAGAGAAGAAATGGTTGGAGAAAGAGGACAGAAAAAGGGAGCATAAGGTTATAACACGGTGTGGATTTCTTGCGGAGTTGAGGATAAAGAGGAAAGACGGGAGTGGGAAATGGTACGTTTCCCGTTTTGTGGACGAGCATAATCATGATCTCCGACCTGGGAAGTTTGTGAATTATTTGAGCCGGCACAGGAAGATATTAGAAGTAGAAGTGGCACATTTAACCAGCATGAGAGATATTGGGATACGTATTCCGAAGATATACGAATTGTTCGCAGCACATAGGGGTGTTCGCGGTGCGGTTTGGGTCGGTTTTGAGTAAAAAACTCATCCGATTCGAACACTAATTTTACGTGCGGTGTGGTTTGGATTGGATGAATTTTTCTGTCCAATCCGATCCAATCCGATCCAATTTCAAGCGGCTTGGATTGGATTGGATTCGCGGTTTTGTTGATAAAAAATAAATAAATTAATTTACAACTTAACAACTATCAACATAGATTAAATAACCAAATATAAAAAATTCAGCAACATGCAGGTTATCTAATAATTCATAACTCATGAGTCATGACAAGTCTCTACTCTCTAACAAACACGGTTCAGTGTTTCAGTAACTTAAAGTCTTAAACAACCCAAAAAAACAACCAAATAAACACCAATAAGTTCATCATCACTAAGCAACTTAAAGTCTTAAACAACCAACAAAAACCAAAATCAAAATAACATAAACCCTTCACTAAATTCATCATCAATAAACTTGAAGTTGAGAGGTGCAAATGTCAATCTGTTTCATCACCAGAGTCTTCCTCATCTATAATCTGTGAAATTGGATCAAGTTTTAAGACAACAAAAAATACAATAAATATTAGTAACTTATAACAAGATATATTAATCTAATTCATCATCAATGCATGTAGACAAAGGCAGATTAATAATATAAATAAAATTACCTTTCTCAAGCTTTTCAAATTCTTCAAATGACTCCTCAAGATCAATTGGCAATGAATTGGAATGAAACCAATTATGTGCACATATCAATGTTTCAATAGTTTTTGGGGTGAGAGAACTCCTATATGCATTAAGCACTCTACCTCCAGTGCTAAAGGCATATTCAGAAGCAACTATTGACACAGGTATAGCTAAAACATCCCTTGCAATTTGACTAAGGACAGGATATTTGTAATTGTTAGAGCTTACTTTCCTCCAAGTTAAAATGTCAAAACTACTTGGATCAACTGGTTTCTCCAAGGACTCCATGAGATACAAATCCACTTCATTAGTGTTTTCACTCTCAGTTGCTTGGACATCATTCTCAAATTCTGCTGCAAAGCGAACAACATCAAAGCCATTATCATCCATATCCACATCTTGGTTTTGTTGTGTAGAATGGTGTGCTTGATCACTATTAAGAGCACCTCTGTAGCTGTTGAACAACTCATTGAATACTTCCTTCACTTTGCCACACAAAAAATCAGCATCCTCCTTCTCATACAACCTTTGAAAACTCCACTCAACAAACTTAATCTTGTACCTAGGGTCAAGTACCACAGCAACAAAAATCATCATATTCATGTTCTTTAAATTATCCCAGTATTTATCATGCTTAGCCTTCATTTTGTAGCCATGCCCTTATGCAAGATGTCATTGCTATCAGTCCAAGCCTTCAAAGAACTAAAAATTGAGCAAAAATGATGAAAATATTGAGAAGAAGACACGAATATAGAACCTGATACTTTCTTTGTTATATCAGGGAAAATCTTCAAAAATCTCACAAAA
>JASCZI010121956.1:8909-19771 GCA_036250425.1 Stylosanthes scabra | reverse complement strand
AATCTTATCAAATCTAAATCATATCTTCTTCTTGTGAAACATATCAATCTTCTCTTAATCTTCAATCAATCTTCAATTAATCTTCTCTTGATTCTTCCAATCATACTCTTGATTAGTGAATGGAATTGATGCCCGAAAGATCTTGGATTTGAATTGGAATTTAGAAAATCATGCAATTCTGAAGAAGGCCTCCACGTTATACGTGAGCTCCCACGTATAACGTGGAGCCTCTGTTTGAAACGTGGATTGAAGCCAATTTGCCCACGTTATACGTGGGGGAGCTCACGTACGACGTGGGCTCTCTGCCAAAGTTCTTCAATGAGTCACGTTATACGTGGCTCCTCCACGTATAACGTGTACTCTCTGCCATTTTCTCTTGATTTCCCATGTTATACGTGGATGGGTGGCGTATAACGTGGGAAGCTTGAGCTTTTCTTCCTCTTCTTTGCTTCAATCTCTCTTCAAATGGTCTTCTATCACCTAAAACTCTTAGTGAACTTCTATAAAATACAAATACAACTCAAAGAACATCAAGTTTGTTTGATTGATAAATAATTGAACATAATTCACAAAGAATGACATGATTATGAAGAGAAATTGAGACTAAAAACAACCAAAGATGCATACGCATCATGGTGCAAGCAACCCTAGAGTGCATCAAAGCCACGCCTAGGCATCGGCCAACATACACTAAGGCTTCGTTTGGTTGATGTATGTATTAAGACGTAAACACTAAGACATAGACATATGAGACATAGACACAAATTTTTTATGTCTGTGTGTAGTGTCTAATATTGTGTTTGGTTACAAAGAACAAGAACACTACACAAATTAAAATGACAATTTTATCCTTAGTCATAATAATTTAATAAAAATTAAGTTGCTGCGTTATCATTTTCCTTGGCTGAGTCTCCCCGTAACAATTGTTCTCTCCAATTACCCCCTCCACTATTGACCTTCTTCAAGGCTGCCTCAACTCGACGTCTCTACCCAATTCGCCGATTGTCCTCCTCTTCTCCCTAGTTCTCCCTTACTCGTAGTCATCCCAACGGCATCGTCAAAATACAATCACCATCACTGTACGTTGTACATCCCCTGCTCTCCCTCTCCCCTATTGGTGTGTCTTGTCCTGCCACCATATCCGTTTTCGTTGCAGCCGCATATGTCATCGGCGACCACCGTAGCCGGAGGTTCTCCCCCTTTCTTGGCGCTCCATCTTCTTGCACTACTTCCTCTTTTTCCTATTTTCATGTTCTCTAATACAGGTTCTTAAACCAACTCTCAATCATTTTTCTATTTAAGCTTATGTTTAGTTAGTAGTAAGGTTTTAATTTTTAGGTAATAAGTATAATTTAACCCTATTTATTTTTCTGTTTGGAATTGTAGATCTGCATTGGTTAAAATTGTTTGGATTTCTAGATCTTTATTGGTTAAAAATGTTTTGATAAATTGTTATGTACTGCTGTTGATTTTGTGTGTTAGTGAATTTTTTCAAATTGGCTTAGACGATGGCTGTTAAGAGGTTGAAAATGGATGGATTCAATGCTTCTTTCTGTCAAACATCATAGCCCACCTCCTTAGTTTGTCTTGATAGTAATTAATGAAAATTTGAAAGTCTTCTTTCTCTATAATTTTTTTCTTAGTTTTGTGATGAGTTGAAGCAATGTAATTATGCTTGAAATTTGTTTAATTGTATATTTGTTTAACTTTTGAGTGTTCAGTACAGAATCTGATTTAAGAAGCTAAGTGTGTTAGTGAACATTGCTTGTGCAAACTGGTGTTGACCATGACTCAGGCTCCTACAACATGTTTGAAGACAAAAGAATAATTCATTGCATATGCCTACATTTATGAAGGAAAATTAAAAGAAAACACGAACAACATATCCAAGAAATGAAAATGGATATTAAAGGGCCACAAAGTCAGATGCTCTCCTTTTGTTTGTGTTTTCTTATTTCTAATTTCACAATTATGCAATTGTTAATATTAATCTTTACTTCCAATGTTATTATGTTGAAGGTGTACTCTGGTATATCTAGGAAGAAAAAAGAAAGTTCCTGAAGTAATGGAGGAATAGAATCAACAGGCAAACAAATTGAAAAGCATTCTAGGATTTTATGTTTTATTTGGCAATGTATTTGTGCAATGTAGAACATGACAAGTAATTCAGTAAAAGAGTTATAGTGGTTTAGTTTTAATGTAGAAATATGATTGTTTGTTGGTGCTTCACTTGTAACAAAATTATGACAACTGAAAATTTAAAGGAATGTATTTTCTTTATATTAGTTTTTTGGAATTTTGTTTTAGCTATTGGAATATGGAGATGTGCATGATCTTTTTTTCTGCACAATTATAGTTCTGTAGAATTGAACAGATTCACAATAGCCAAATCCAAAAATTAATTAAATGCAGCATCTGATAACATAAGAACATAATAGAATTGTGGATTGTTAACTGTAGAATGTGTTTGTTATAGAAAATAAGCTAATCCATAAGGTGGGTTCAACTACACAATACAACTGCAAGTAAACTAATGCATAATTTAAGTGCAAAATACAGCTAGTGTGATCCAAAATACCATAAAGTGAGTGCCAATGTAAAGCCTCCATTAAACTCTTAATTCTAGCCAAATATTTCTTATGAGTTCTGCAATAGAACCTAACAACTTAAAGTCTTACGCCACCTACTATTCCATGCAATATTTAGAAACTCTCCATTATGTCTCGTGCAAATGCAGCCTTCTCCTCATCCAAGCTCCAAAATGTTGCCTTCAATTCCGGATTTTGTACAAATTTCCTTGCAACCTGCAGAATCTCCATTGTATCGAAGCCAAGACTCTTCAATGTTCGACCAAGATTCACTTGGTCATTGACGCCGGACATTGCATTGGCCAATATTTGGACATGCTTGCCTTGATCCTCCACTGCAGCCTTAAAAGTTTTAGCAAGGCTTGATAGAATTGCAGCATCATTACCTTTTTTCGTCGCAGATTGACGCACTTGGTTTCTATCACTTGATGAGGCAAAAGAGCTTGAAAATGCGTTGGGCAAATCACTCTCAGCAGCAGGTGGATCTTCCATGTCAACATCTTCTCCCCCCAATCCTGAACCAATATTTGTTGCAGCTGCAATAGAACCAGGAGCAACATCTTCTTCAGTATCTTTCCCACTGCAAGCGCCATAACCAATAGCTCTGTCCCTACCAAAAGTGTTCCCAAGACGCTCAAACAGGGGAAATGGCTTCCCTAGAGTGTAGAGTGTCACATTGCGACCCTACACGATAAAACAATGTCAAGATTAATAATACAAGGTTGTCCACATAAAATTCAACTGAAAATGAAAAAAAAAGCACAAACAATGTGGTGAAGAACCCTAAAAATCACACCTTCCCCCAAGCCTCCAATACTTGCTTACTATCCACTTCAACACACATTTTCTCAGAATTCCATCCAAAGCCACTACATCCCAGCATCTCTGCTACATAAGCATATTTTTCTTTTAGTCGCTTGTGCTTATTTCTGATATGCTTCACAGTTAGGCCACAACCAGGGAACTTCTCATTCATCTTGTCTGCCAGCTTTTGAAAAGCCCCTGGCTTAAATTGACCAGCATCTGCCTTCTTGCCTTCCACAACCATTTCTTCCATGAAAACCACAAATTGTTCAGTTTCTTGGTCAGTCCATTGACGTGGTACACAAGCCATTTGATGCAGCAAAACTAAATGGTAACAACAAATGAACAAAGGTCATTGTTATTCTGAAATTAAGAGTCCAAGAGAGTATTATAGATTACTATGAAAATTATAACAAAAGAATTACTTCTAAAATTACAATAAAAATTACAACAAACTCTTAGCAGATCAAATAAGTAGCAAAATATTAATATAAAAATAACAAAATTGTACATTTAATGTTCATACAAGTAAATGGCCCAAGTTTGCAATTACAATGTGCATGAAAGACAAAACTCAAATAATTCAAGTAGTACAATGATTGTTATCCAAGACAATTGCATACATTAAAAAAGTGTAGAAAAAATCAACTCTACATTCCACGTTCTCCTCTCCAAACTTCCCACATTTTAGTTGCTAGTTCCTCACGAAATTGGGTCCGCTCATTGCTACTTTCCACAACATTAATAGTGTTGACTTCATCAACTATAGTATCATCTCCCACTGGTACATGCTCTGGTAAAAGAGTTTCATTTTCCTCGGGATCAACTTCCATGTACATTCTAATAAAATTTTGTAACAAACAACAAGCAATTACAATGTGGCTTTGAATCCTTATAGGATAGAATGAAGGACTTCGTAAAATTGCCCATCTCTTCTTAAGTAATCCAAAGCACCTTTCGATCACATTTCTAGCCGAAGAGTGCTTCTTATTAAATAATTCTAGGCGGTTTTGTGGTGCACGCTGACCTTCAAGCCACTCATTCACATGATAGCGAACATTCCTATAAGGCGATAAAAATCCTCTACCATTGGTATATCCAGCATCAACTAAGTAATAAGACCCTAAAACGAAAGGACAAAGAGGAATAAGAAATATATTTTGTTTACTTAATAAATACCTTATAACCTTATAATAATTTTAATTGACATACCAATAGGTATTTTCAAACCATTACGTCGAGTAATTGCATCTCGAAGCACCCTTGAATCAGATGCTGATCCTTCCCAACCGCTAAGAACATAGACGAAGTTCATGTTTCGATTGCAAACTCCTAAGACATTGGTGGATATTTTAGACTTCCTTGTCTGATATCTAGATTTATCACTCTTGGCAACTATGACATCTATGTAAGTGCCATCTAATGTTCCTAAACAACCCTATCAAATGTAAAAAATAGTTATTATACATTGAGTAAACTTGACTAAACAAAATTTGAACTAACGAGAAAGACCTCACCTTAAACCATTTCCACTTGGTATCTACGCAATCATCTGGCACAGGTTCCGCCTTTGCGAATAAGAGACTTTGGACACGCAAAACTGAACATAACACCTTATGAAAATACCTACTAATAGTCTCACCAGACCTATAGAATCTAACTTGTACGCTATAATTTTTTGTATGATGAGCTAATATGAGTAAAAAGGTAGCTACTTGCTCAGCTATTCCAACATGACCATCCTCATCTAACCCACCCTGAACTTGTAACAATTCACACAAATTTACAAATGCATTCAAACTCATTCTTAACTCCCAAATACAATTTTTATCACCCCCGGCCCCAATGATGTTATCTAATGCATCTCGCCTTAATGGCAATGTGTTCATTCTTCGACCAATTGAAGAATGGCCCCGACTCCTATTCTTAAGATACATATATAAAGAAACAAAAAAAACAACATAAATGTGTCAGATTGCATTCTCATGATCCAATAATACCCAACACATTGTTTAATTAGTTCAGAGCGATCCATCTTCACTTCCTAAGAAACAATAAAAAGTAATTTCTTAAAAACAAATAAATAACAAATACCAATATCAACCCTTTAAAAAAATTAAAATCTCTGATTTCTTTCTTTGCCAATACCCAACTAAACTAAGAACTATCTAATACACTAATCGTGTAATCACAGATTTACATACTCATGTTCAAAAGTATTTTCAGTTAAATGAGGTAGTCATTAAACTAAATCAATTTGCAAGTTTTTTTCAATAAATAAAAACATACATAAATGAATAAGTGCAGTATAAAATGAGAGTACAAACTACAAAGTAAAAGTACTCAGTTAAATTAGGTAGCACAAATTGTAATCTCATAGTCATAAAAATAAGATAAGCATATGTTATAATTTATTTTCCAAAAAAATATACACTCATGAAGTGCAGAAGAGAAGAATAAACTATTTCAAACCTTCAGGGGTAGGCAAAGGGGAAGGAAAGAAAAACGATGGAAGGTGGAAGAGAGAACCAGTTGTGAGAAGTTTGAACCAGGAACAGCTGCTGCTCGTACACGAAAACCACACTTCCAATTTTTTAGGGTTTGTAAAAAGAAGAAGGGTATTTCTAGAATTTTAAAAAATTGGTGAGGTTAACATTGCCCAGAAAATCTCTCGTATCTCCGTGTCCATCACTATGAATCTGTGTCTCATCATTTTTCTGAGACACAGAAAACATGTATTTTGTGTATATGCGTGTGTACCCGTGTCCTTCCATTTTTAATGTTTCACCAACCAAACATAGAACGTGTCCCTCCGTGTCTGTGTCTGTGTCTTTGAGTGACAGAGACACTAACCAAACGAAGCCTAAACCCACGCCTAGGCGTGGCACCAATGACACAAGTAGCAAAGAAACCCTGGAGGACCAATGTCACACCTAGGCGTGACCATCAATGAGTAAATTTCATGCCTGGGCATGAATGAAGCTCACCCTGGAGACACCAATGTCACGCCTAGGCACGTGACAAATTTGAACCAAAGTCACGCCTAGGCATGACAACCATGAAGCAAGCACCATGTGAAGCACATAAAGAGTGACACCAACACACTCAACAAGAAACCTACAGCACATTAACACGCCTAGGCGTGGCCCCTCATAAGCAACACCATTTGTGCACGAAGTAATCATGGCCCATGTTTTGCAACTTATTAACCATGATTTACTAAGTTTATTCTCAGGTTTTGAAACCCAAAATCATGGTTAATTATAAGGCCCAAAGTCTCAAGTTTGATGAAGTGAAATCAGAAGATTGACAAGCAAGTATTCAAGCCCAAATCAAGTCTGCAGAAGATTAGGAGTTCATTTTGAATTTGAATTTAATTAGAATTAGGTTTAGTTATTAGTATAAACAGTAACAAAACCACTAGGGTTTGTTACTAAGCTACATATTTAGTTTTCAATTCACCTACTGCATACTTTAGAAATCCTAGTTTTTGATATTCTGTCATGAGTCACTAAACTCCAAAGTTGAGGATGAGGATCTCTATTCATCCCGGCACAGAGGATTAATCTAAGTTTTGCTTTCTTTGATATTGTGCACTGATTTAATTCAAGGATTTGGTTTTCGTTCTTCATTCAAGGGATTATGATTACTGAGAGGTAAACTAATTCTATTTGAGTTATTTATTAGGTTTGAGAAAATCAGCAAACCAACTAAAAGCTTGAAAACCTCATTCTTATGTCTGTCAATTGAACTAGCGATAGTAATTTGATAGGTGTGTCATTATGTAGTTCTAATAATTATCAATTGGATTAGATTTAGGTTGAATAAGTGACATAGAATTCAATCTAAAATCATTTTTGATATTATAAGAACTTGAGTCAGATTTATGCTTCATCCTTTATTTTGGTTAATCAGTTGGCCTTTGATCACGGGCGTTGGTCATGAAGAATAGGCCACGGCGCTAGCCTTTGAACCTTGGACGTTGGGCACCAGTTTTGGTATAACACCCTAAAATCAGCTAATCACGTCGCGAACCAGATTAACTAGTTCTAGTGTATTACAGACACACGACCACTACTAAATACTAGGGCTTTCAGAAGCCGTTAAGGGAAAAATGGTACATTTTGGACATAAAACACAGTTCTATATTAAAATAGAGCCAATGACCAATATACATAACTTATTTACACCAAAATACATCGTTATATATACATATATCCAAATGGTTCGACTCTATGTACAACCTCGAACCTGCGAAGCCCAGGTTCGTTACATAACATTCTAAGTCCTATCACACACTCTGGACAAACTTCACTAATTTCTCCGACAATACAACCGACGATTCAATCTTCTGAGAGCCGGAAGGAATGCTTCGCCAACTTTCCAAGCTCGAACCTGTACTTGAAAAGCCTGAAATATACGGAGTGAGAATCCCCAACCCATGGATTCTCAGTACGGATAAAGCGCCAAAACCCCAATAAGTAAGCTAGTAGGACCACATGGGGCAATCCTACTCGACACTCAGGTTTTACCTTTCCTTACCTTCGCGTCATACAACTCTCAAAACCTTTTAACCCATTTCCTTAGTTCCTACGGCAATCATTTCCCATTTCTTTCATTTGGTTAGCCCCTTTACCCAGAAATCTCTATATTTCCTTCTTAGCATTTTCATCGTCTTTACCTAGGTTACTACCTCTTTCCAATTCACACCAGAGCAACATACACATGCAAACACAAGCAAACATACAAGCACAAGCATACAATTACCACATAGCAATTACATTTACAAACAAGCACACCCAAGCAATGTCACAGAAATGCAAATGATGAATGCCTGATCCTACGGCTAAGATGAGCTCACCCGATCGGTTCCATTAGCCAACTCGACCGATCCAGTATATATCCCGGATCACTACCGTACGCACTTCCCCGAGGAGAACTCGCTCATTGCCCCGAACGTTTACGTTCTTTTCTCAATATATATATATATATATATGGGGGTTTCCTCCTTTCTCATATGGTACGCCGGGACGTTGGCCCTAGTGACCCCCATGGCACGCACTACGCTGGTAGCCCACTATTGCCGTAAGCCGGGTTGTCAGCCCGCAGGCCCCCACTGTCGCTTCGACTCACGTTATGTCAACACGGTGACATTCTTCCTCCTAACGAGGGGATCAAAGCTCTATACATGAGTCATATCATCCACTTTCACAAAATAATGTGCGAGAGATCCTTAACCTTTTCCAAATCACTTTGAAAACCAAGACATACCCTAAGAATCGATTCTGAAGAGGAAGAATCGACTCTAAGGTAGTTTTAGAACGTTGAATTTAAATCCTGGACACTAGTGAATCGATTCTGGAATCCCCGAATCGACTCACGGGTCCCTTTCTAAACCATTTCAAAACCCAGAATCGATTCTAGCATCAGCCGAATCGATTCCCTGCAACCCTTTCAAAACCAAAACCTTTCTGTCCACGTATGAATCTATTCTACAAGTCCTCCGAATCGATTCTAAACACTTAGAAAACTTTTTCGAGAAAGGACCATCATCCAAATCGACTCTGGAGGGCTAGAATCGATTCATATGATGGTCAATTGGCTTCTGTGATATTCTGAATCGATTCTCAGGTCATGGGAATCGATTCTTTGCTCTCGAAATCCACTTTTCTTAGGAAAAAGGCTCAGAGAATCGACTCTATTGCAAAGAAAATCGATTCTCTGGGGCTCTGCTGCATTTCTGCAGAATTGCTAAGTTCAAAACACTCAAACTATTTGCTCCTTAGGCCAATTTCAACCATTTCAAAGCATTTTCTAAACCTCAAAACATACTTTGAAAACCTTTTCGTGGAAACCATTTTCGTCGTTCAAAACCAAAGTTATGGCTCACCAAAGTTCGCCCAAAAACATGTTTTTCCTTCTCAAAACCTCTTCTAAAACATCCTAGGACTCTCTCCACAATTCTCATCTCAAGGCCTCTCAGGCTTTCATTTCCAAAACACCGCCTCATGTATAGCCGCTCTCTTTCCGTTTCACAATTTATATGGCCCATGGCCTCACATCATCATCATCGATCATCATCATTCATCATATTCATCATCATTCATCATCATTCATCAAACACACACTTGGCACATACTTTTATCCATTTTTATCCACATCTTTCCCTTTTTACACTCCTATCATTGCATCCTAGGTTCCATTAGCCTAGGTGCTCATACCAGATTACCTATTGCAGTGATGAATCTAAATCCGTACCTGGACGCCAAGCTCAATGCTTTCATGCGATTCTCATTCACGCCATCGAGCATCCAAGCACACCACATCATACCCGTAGCTCTAGTTAGCCACACCGACTCTCATTCATAGACAATTCAACACCTACAACACATACACACAACAAAAACACACAAAACCCAAAACCTATCAATTGTTAGGGCTTAAAGAAGAGCAAGCTAGGGTTGGAACGTCTTATCGGAGTTGCAAGCTCATAGGCTTCAGATATCATGCTCAATTGCATGCAAGTTCATCACCTAGAGCATGAATTTCGAAAACATGCAAGGTGATCAAGCTCATTTTCGAGCAGAAATTAGGAGCTATAAATGAGAGGGAATTCATGATACCTATACCTCATTCATGGTGTAGAATCGAAGGGGACGGAACAAGCTTCAAGTAGACGCAAATGGTGCATCAATCGGAGCTCTGGATCAAAAGTTATCGCGACCGGAAGTTGCCGATGAATAGTGGAGAATTGGTACAAAATCGATTCTGAATCAATTCTTGATGCGGCAAATCTTCTCAAGAAAACGATTCACAACAATCTGACAAGTGCATCGGATCAAGTAGTATCCACTAGAGTGGGTTATCATTCCCAACGAGGAGAGGGGATTAACCAATACTTTCTTATAATACTTCAATTAGATCAATCCGATTGATAAGAGAATCAATGCAACATAAAACTAAAGAAATCAAATATAAAACCAGCAAGCATGATCATTCGAAAACTCTAACAATTATCAACTATAAGAATGCAAAAAACTATGAAAGATATATCAAGAAAAGGGACAAGATTGAGGGACAGGAGATATTCAACAAGACAACTTCATAATCCAATGTTTTCTAGAATTTTTCTGCAACATGTATCATCACAAATTCACCATAAATCCTAGTATAACTAAATCCTAATCTCTTAGCAATCTAGTTTCTCTTTAACCCATCTAATCATCAATCTCTTGACTAACTAAACAAGCAAAAAGATAATGCACACATCATGATTCAAATTTTTAACAATCAACAAGATTCTTGGACTGAATTAAATGTCACAATATTCAATCTCATTAAAACTCAGATAATCATCAAAGATTCTAATGCATATTAATTCACATGCTTATCTCTAAGTCACATGCAGAAATATGGAATGATTCTTGAATATGTTTGAATGTCTATTTTCTCAAATGCAACAATTCAAAT
>JASCZI010121954.1:8818-19808 GCA_036250425.1 Stylosanthes scabra | reverse complement strand
GACATGGATGCAATGGAGGAGGCTGCTCCAAAGCGATGCGGTCTATGTCGTCAGGTTGGTCACACAAGGAGGACATGTACTATTGCCTTCGGAGGCGCCTCTACTTTTGGAGGGACTAACGCGTCCAACTAAGTCTAACGTTCGCTGTTGTTGCAATGGTTCGGTGATTGTTTCATTAATATATTTCGTTTTTCCGTATTTGTTTTATCATCAACTGGGTAATGTACGTCGGTCGGTTGTATTTGTGTCATTAATATATTTCATATTATTGCAAATGTAAAATCATCTTGTTATCATCGCTTATCTAATATTGACTTATCATAAAAAAAAAGTATTATAACAAAATGTAACACACTAGCAAAAGTTTAGATGATTCTTAGTACAAGTCAATTAGTCTCATAACCTAGCATACAAAAGAAAAACACACTAGCAAATAAGTACATGTGACGCTAAGTACATGAAGTCAATGTCGTCCTCTACGCATAGGTGCGGGTGGCTGAAGACATCCACCAGTACCATACGGTGGAGGTCGCCTCTCTCTGCGTCCGCACCCCTGCTCATCTGCATCGTGCTGCTCTGCAGGAGGCTGTGGCTCTGCAGGAGGCTGCTCTGCAAAAGGCACTGAACTTACCCCTGCTCATCTGCATCGTGCTGCTCTGTATCATGCCGGAATGTATGCAAGTCACTGAACTTACCCCCATGTGAACTTGAACCATCGCTCGATGAACCAGTAACATGTGATCCAGGAGGGGTGCCATGCAGCTGATTGAATGTGTGGGAACCCGCAAATGCATGTGGAGATGCTACAGGAGGAGTGCCATGCATCCCGCTAAATACATGTGAAGATGCAACGGGAGGAGTGTCATGCATCCCGCTGAATAACTGAACGTGTGGCACCCTACCTGCTTGTGGATACGACGTCATTATTCCAACCAAAAGCCACTGTGTCATAGTACCAAGCAGGGGTGCAACTCCATCATGTGCGAGGTCCACAGTATCCTGCGATGATTGTGACCGAGGACCCGGCACAAAACACGCTGGAGGCTCATGAGCCAGAGGATCTGCATGCTGTGCATGGCTAGGCCCTGCCCTGTCATCCATGGTAACATATGAATGCTGGGTAATGATCGTAGGAGGCGAAGACTCGTTCGCAACATCCAATTGCTCCTCATGTGCTCTGGCTCTAGGCGGACTAGCTCTAGGAGGACTACCGTTATCATCTACACCACCACCACCCCGCCCCTGTCTCCCTCCCTGATGTCCTCCTCTCCTACCAGGTGCACGACCTCCTCGCCTGCCACGAGCTCCTCGTCCTCCTCTCCGTGGATAGAACTCAACCCCAAGATCATTCCATCGGTATATCCAGAGTCTCCGGGACTTCGTCATGTAGATCATCCGGCATGGCTCCAGCAGCGTGATCAAGCTGATCACCGGCTCCGACCAATGATAGACGAGCCCACTGAAAATACCACTGCAAATAACGCCTCGAAGGACTGAGATCAAAAGCGCCATGGATGGGGACTAAATGAGTCTGTCACTGCTGCCACAAGCCATACCAGCCTGAAAGAAAGGTTGGAAACCACTCCCCCTCCCAATACGGCCATCCAGTCCGTGCATGTCATCAAGACTGAGCGGAGCTCGGGGGATATGCTGAAAACAACCCAGCTGCCTGACAACCCGATCCACTTGATGCCACTCTACAATGGCAAAACAAAGAAGCGGGCACACGAACGCCATGAATGTCGCTCCTCAAAGAAATGCTCTGGCAACACCTCGCTGAAATCTTCGTCCTCATAGGGAGTCCATACAACCTGCAAATAAATGAATGTGGGAATATAAAGTCTATACATTTTTTGGTATTCATAATTGAACTAAAAAAATAACTAAAACTAAACAAACCCCATAAGGACCGATATTGTTTAGCACTCGTCTCCACTGCCTGAGCCTAATCTCTAGGCCATCGTTGCGCTACTCATAACCGATCCACCTGTAGTGTCAACAACTTTAGTAAGTGACAATCTTAAATTAGTAAATTCAAATTTAAACTAAAAAAATAATTAGCCTTTACAAATACCTCGCAACCAACGGAAACTGACGTGCAACAAAACCGCCAGGTCGTATCCCACGAGTGAATAGAAAGTTAGATCTACATTGGATCTCACCTGAATCGCCCCATCTATCCTCCTGAGGAGAAGTTTGGTTTCAAACCCCAGTTCGAACAGGAGAAGTACGCCATGCTAATGTGCCTTGGATGATCCACATCTCAGGGTCAGGCGCCGATGAGCACATTGAACTCCTAAGTCCTGACACACAACTGTCCTGAACCAAGAGATGTTGACAGCCCAACCTTGTCTCACGTCAGCACCTGGTACATGCCCAAAAGCCTGTTGGCACATCTCAAGGATGCCAACGCCCTGATAATGCCTCTCCTAGTCACCGAGGCAACCACTAACAGGATCCCCATCTATCCGGAGCCCAAGCTGGTATGACACGTCTTGGAGAGTGATGGTCATCTCTCCACATGGTAGGTGAAAAGTATGGGACTCTAGTCGCCATCTCTCTAGCAAGGCTGAAGCAAGTGCCCAATCGTGTTCGAATGGGACTACGTACGCCACGTGACCGAAACCAGCCATATCAAAGTATCCCGAGCTCTGTCATCCGGAGGGATCAATAACAATCGTCGGCTGCGTAGGACCCTACTTGGCTGCCCCACCGAATATTTAATAAATTATTAAACAAAATTTTAAAATCTTGTGAAAAACATTAACTAAATGTTAAACTAAAATACCTACCTCCTGCAGGAGTCTGGCAGCAATGTGATCATCCTGATCTAAGCGGTACATAAACTGCTAATACCCAAGAAGCAAGTTCGCCATAACAATATAATAACTGTTTTAAGAAGTCACATGAATTATACGATATATACACATAGTTACTAACGAAAAAAATAATGTAGATTAAATTAAGTTAGCGAAAACTAAAATATACTTACTATTTATAACTAACATATACAGAACTTAAACTATTTAAAAAATAACTGGTAACTTAAATAAATAAAATTAAACATAATTAACAACACTAACGCATTAAAACTACAACATAAATAATTAAACCATTTATTACACTAAATATGAAACTAATAACTAAATATGAAACTAATAAATAAAAACTAAATCTAAACATTGAACTATTTGTTAACCCCTAATTAACATAAAGGTATATCCAAATTTATACTAATTAATAAATACTAATTCATTAAAATTTCTAATTAAATGAATTATTAAACTAAATATTAAACTAAAATTAAAACCTAAATAGTAAACTAACTCTAAATCTGGAATTAATTTTTATAAGCTAATTAACATAAAAGTAATTTTAAAATTATACTAATTAATAAACAATAGATTATTTAATTTAAATTTAAATATTAAACTAATTAAAACAATTATTACACTAAATATTAAACTAATAATTAAAATCAAACAATAAACTAAATCTAAACAACCAACTAAATTTTATAAGCTAGTTAGCATAAAAGTAATTCTAAAATTATACTAATTAATAAACACTAAATTATTAAAATTATATATTAAACTAACTAAACTAATTATTAAACTCAATATTAAACTCTTAATTAAAACCTAAACAACAAACTAGATCTAAACATCCATCTAATTTTTTAAAAGCTAATTTACTTAAAAGTAATTCTAAAATTATACTAATTAATCAACACTAAATTATTAAAATTAAATACTAAACCAATTAAACCAATTATTAAATTAATAAATAAACCCTAAATAATAAACTAAGTCTAAACATTTAACTAATTTTTATAACCTAATTAACATAAAAATTTATACTAATTAATAAATATTCAACTAACAATTAAAACCTAAATTTTAAACTAAATCTAAACATTGCACCAATTTTTAAAAGCTGTTTAGCATAAAAATAATTCTTAAACTATACTAATTAGTAATCACTAAATCATTAAAATTTCTAATTAAACTAATTATTATATTTTTAAACTACTAATTATTAAAAATATAACCTTATACTAAATTTAAACATTAAATTAGTTTCTAAATTATACTAATTAATAATAAATACTTATTACACTAAATTATTAAATTAAAATTAAACTAACTAATTACACTAATTAATAAAATTTAAACTAAACTATTAAAATAATAACTGAAAAAAGAAAATAAAATAAAAATTAGAAACTTACCTGATTTGACGTGAAGGGTGAGAGAGCTAGGAGAATTGAGAGAGAGAGCTGTTTCTTTTAAGGGAAAAGAAGCCAAAAAAGAGGAATAAAGAAATGGTGGGATGGGTGAGGTGCGCTTTTATAGGCAAAAAGGAGGCATGAATCGGTGTGGGCTACACCGATTATTGTGATTTTAGTGTGAATCGGTGTAACTCACACCGATTATTGATTAATTTATATATAAATCGGTGTGGCCTGCACCGGTGACCTATTGGGCTCCAAAAAAAACGTATTTAGGTAAATAATGTTGTGTTAATTTTTTGAGGAAATAAACAATTCTTTTATTTTATTTTAAAAAAAAGCCGCTAGGTGTATATCTATTTTGCCTAACCAAATCTAATCAAATATTTTATTTATATGTCAAATAAAAAATTATTTCCAATATCAAATGTCACAAGAATTGATATAAGAACAAACTTATATTTGATATCAAAATAATATTTTATTTGTCATAGAATAAATGACTTGATTAAACTTAGTTAGACAAAATAGGTGTACACATAGAATTATTATAATTTTTTAGTTAATGTATTATCTTATTTTTTTTAATAAAAACTTTTTATATATAATTTTAATTGATTTTCTTAGAACAAACACATCAACTAAAAACAT
This sequence comes from Stylosanthes scabra, assembly GCA_036250425.1. Taxonomy (NCBI): domain Eukaryota; kingdom Viridiplantae; phylum Streptophyta; class Magnoliopsida; order Fabales; family Fabaceae; genus Stylosanthes; species Stylosanthes scabra. Next base: position 14,926 of record JASCZI010121954.1, on the reverse strand, counting down.
ATAGATAACCAATTTTTAGATACTCAACACAATATTAATTAATTTTAGGGTTTAGGAATACGATTTAGGATTAATAGCTAGTTTCTCATTTAACATTTATAATTAAATTAAATAATTAAAAAAGTTAGTTACCTATTATAAATTAAAAAAAATTGAATTTGGAAGAACCAAAATAAAATCTCAAAAGAAATGTTAGATGTATAAACATTTTTACTAACCAAATTTAATTAATTAAGTTGGTTCTAAATTGATAAAAATCAGTTACATTTAATTAAATTGGTTCTAAATATTTTAATTTAATTATGAATTTTATTAAACGCTTACAATTTTAAAATAAACAATTTTTTAATTAATCATAACATATTCTTTTATTTTCATGATTATATGATATCTATTAATATTATTTTTTCAATAAAAATTTGTAGTATATAATAATATAATAGATATAAAAATAATTAACAAATTGTAAAAACCTACAAATAATAATTATTTTAATATAAAATAATTAAAATACTCTTAATATAATGAAGATAATTATAAATTTTTATATATTTTATAATTATTATATTATGAGCAGGCAACGGTGAATTAGTGAATTAACGGTTGAATTAATAACCCACTGATTCATATTTTTGTGGTTGATTGACGGCACAACTATGCAAAAATAAATATAAAAAAATTTAATTAGATTTAATTGTAAAAAGAATTTGTTACCTAATTTTTTTTATAGTTACACCAAATACAACTAATTAACACGTGTCCACCCATGAAATCACACGTTTTGACACACGAAGTACTATTATGAAATCACACGTTTTAAATTAATACAATATGGCTAATGATACTGTTGGTAATAGAATGTGGCAAATACTCAGGTGCATCGCAATCAACTATTTGATATATTTAATTAAATTGTAATATAATGATTTAAAGTGTTATTTTTTTGTTTAAATTAATACAATATGGGTATCGATACTGTTGGTAATAGAATATGTCAAATACTCAGGTGCATCGCAGTCGACTTCATATAAAATTATTTATTAAATATCATTAAATGATTTGATATATTTAATTAAAGTGTAATATAATGATTTAAAGTAATAACATCATGTGAAATTAGTTGCTTTTCCACCCTAATTATATATATATATATATATATATGTATATATATATATATATATTACGGATTTGAATAACCTAGCCGTAAAGAAAAAATAATGGAAACAAACTTTTTAATTTGACTGGTACTATAAGATGGAAAATACAGTGTATTTGCAATAATTTTTGGTGTCCAGTGTATTTGCATATTGAGGGTATTTAGTTTAACTTGTTAAGTCAATAGTTGGTTAGTTAATTAGTTTGTTAGTCTAACTAATCTTGGTTTTCTTTAGCTATCACTCACATCTATGTATCATTATAAATACCTTTGTAATTTCTGCTTTCAATGTTAGTGAAGATGGTTAATTCGGTTTCATTCTTAACTCTGGTATCAATATGGTATCAAGAGCCATTTTAACACTTTCTTTCAACCTTTTAATTCTTTCTTGCTAAAGAAAGCTTCTTTTTTTTCGTTTCTCTTTCATACTTTACCAAATTTCACCCTTTCTTCTTTCTTTAACCTCGAAGCTTCTTCCTTGGGTTGCCATGGCTTTTCTCTTGTCTACCACCAATCCCACAATCAAATCCGGACTCGTTCCACTCACAGAAAAACTTGATGACAAGAATTTTAGCACATGGCGATATCAAGCTTGGCTCACCATACAAACGTTGGAACTGGAGCATCATCTTGATCCGTCGAAGACTCCGCTGCCAACAGCTCCTGATTCGGCAGATTCAACCCAAAACGCCGCCACGACGGAAGGAAACGATGCTACTCCACCACCGAAACCCACCGCTGCGAAGACAACTCAAGAATCGGAGACTTACCGTCAGTGGGGGCAAAATGACCTAGCTCTTCAAACATGGATGGCTGCCTCGATCTCTAAGCCGTATCAGAACAAGATCTTGCAATGCAAGACCTTTTATGATGCGTGGAATACGATTCACACAATCGTCTCTGCAACTTCGAAGACTCGGATTCAGAGCCTGAAATCTCAGCTTCGTGGAGTCAAGAAAACAGGCACACTTGATGAATTTCTCACAAAGCTTCGCTCTATCTCTGAATCGTTGGTCGCCCTTGACTATAAACTCAGTGATGATGACCATATTCAGGCTATCATTGATGGCTTGAATGATGAATATCATGGTTACACTGCCTCTGTTATGGCAAGATTTGGAAGCTTCACCGTGGCTGAGGCTGAATCGTTCCTCCAAGCCTACGATGAAATGCTGCACAGAAACAAACAGAGTAGTCAGTCCATTCCAATGGCAAATCTTACTCAGGCATACTATCCTCCGTTTGAGAGAGGCAGTGGCAGAAGAGGACGTGGTGCTGGAAGAATTCAACGAGGGGGAAGAAATTCTTGGCAGAATGCAAGAACCTATTGTCAAATCTGTGGAATAGGAGGTCATGCTGCTACAAATTGCTATTACCGCTATGATCAAGCATATACCCAGCCTTAACATCCACAGTACTCTTCTCAACAAGTTCCCTATGCTAACTCCATACCACCACCACCATTATTCAATTTTCATCAACCAAAGGCGTACGTCACAGCTCCACCACAGATACATGACTCTACTTGGTATCCGGACAGTGGAGCAAGCCACTATGTTACTCCTGATCCAACAAATTTCTTGAATACTCAAGCAACAAACAATACTGTTGATCAACTTCTTGTAGGTAATGGTGCAGGTATATCTATCCTTCAATATGGTTCCACTGATTTAATTGATACAAATAAATATGTTAGATATAAATTGTTGAATTTACTATATGCACCCCAAATAACACAGAATTTGATGAGTGTCTCCAAATTTGCTGCTGATAACAATGTGTTCTTTGAGTTTTGGCCTCATCATTGTCTTGTCTGTGATCAGGTTACACAAGACCTCCTTCTCCAGGGAACTGCATTTGACAATTTACATGTACCTAAATGGTTTCTAGTGACACACATGCACCTAGTTCATTCACATGTACTGTACAGGATTCTGACTCATGTAAAAATTCTAATATCCCTATGTCTACAACAGATTTACCTAGCACAGCCATAGCTGCTCATACTACTATTGAATTAGCTAATGATACTGAGCAATCATCTTGTATTCCTGATCATAATGAAATCAATAAAATAAGTGTGACTTCTTTGGATGATTCTGATCTTGGTAACATGCTCTTCCTAATGATGTATGTGAATTATGTTCGGTACGCAAAATCCAATAAGATCTTTTAGACAGAACTATTCCTAATGATGTATGTGAATTATGTTCGGTACGCAAAATCCATGCTCTTCCTTTTCATGATTCTAGTACAGTTTATAATAATTCGTTAGAACTTGTTTTTGTGGATATTTGGGGCCCTGCTGCTGTTATTTCCCGATTTGCATATAGATATTATATTGCTTTTGTAGATGCATATAGCAAATATACTTGTGTGTATTTACTACAAACTAAATCACATGCCTTTGAAGCATTTAAGACTTATAAAAGCTATATGGAAAAACAAACTGGACAGCAGCTTAAAGCATTACAAACTGATCATGGCATGGAATTTTTATCAAATGCATTTATAGACTTTTTACAAACAACAGACCTGATTACACTACCTTCAAAATATTTGGTTGTCTCTGTTTTCCATATTTAAGACCATATAATAAACATAAGCTTGAATTTAGATCACAAAAGTGTTTGTTTCTTGGCTATGATAGTAATCACCAGGGTTATAAGTGTATGAGTAGGGATGGAAGAATTCATTTGTCAAGAAGTGTCATATTTGATGAAACTATTTTTCCTTATTGTGATTTATTTTCTAACACCAACTCTACAAATTCTACTAGTTCTGATTCTGCCTTATTTGTTCCTAGTACCATCATTCCTATTCACAGTCATCACACTAATTGCACTTCACATATGCATTCTGTACCTCATACTACAGACACACTTGACAATACTACTCATAATACTGACACTTCCTCTAGTGAAATTAATAGAGAACTTAGGACTAATATCCCAGCTGAGCAGCCAGTTCCAGTATCAGGAATTGAAATCAGTCTCCCTACTCCTACCTCTATTAATTCTACTACTAACACTCACAACATGACCACTAGGTCTAAATCTAAACTAACACATCCTACTACTCTTACTACAATTGCTACTGATCTTACCCAAGAAATCCCAAAGAATGTGAGGCAAGCTTTAAGCTGTCCTCACTGGAAAGCAGCCATGGATGCTGAATTCCAGGCTTTACAGTAATGCCACACTTGGGATCTTATCCCTACTCCTGACACAACAACAATAATAGGCAACAAATGGGTGTTTGCAATAAAACATAACAGTAAAGGAGAGGTTCTTAGATATAAGGCTAGGCTAGTTGGCAAGGGATTCCAACAAACTGAAGGCATTAACTATAAAGAAATTTATAGTCCAGTAATATGACCTTCAACAGTTAGAATAGTTATTACCATTACCTTAACTCAAGGCTAGATATTATGTCAACTAGATTTTAATAATTCATTTCTTAATGGAAAACTAAATGAGCAGGTTCTCATGTACCAACCAGAGGGATATGACAATGGTAATCCTCATATGGTATGCAAACTCAATAAGGCTCTTTATGGCCTAAAGCAAGCTCCTAGAGCTTGGTTCATGACATTACATACTACATTGGTCAAATTAGGATTTCATAAATTACAATCTGATACCTCTCTCTTTGTTAGGCATACATCTCATTCGGTTATATACTTGCTGTCTTATGTAGATGATATAGTTATAACAGGGAATAATACTACTGAGATTGATTCTTTGATTAAGCAACTTAACCATATTTTTCCACTTAAGGATCTGGGCCATCTGAATTTCTTTTAGGCCTAGAAATTACACATTTGCAGGGGGCAGAATTCATGTATCTCAGCAAAAGTATGCCAAAGAAATTCTGGACAGAGCTGGCATGTCTCATGCAAATTCCATGCCAACTCCAATGTTGTCCATATTGAAGCTCCATCATTCTGATTCTAAATCCTGTGAGGATCCAAAGCTATACAGATCCATTGTAGGTGCTCTACAATACCTCACTATAACTCGGCCAGACCTTGCATACTCTGTAAATCGAGTATCACAGTTCATGCACAGTCCAACCTTGAATCATTGGAAGGTTGTGAAAAGAATCTTGAGATACATAGCAGGTACAGTTGCTGAAGGATTAATTTTTTTCAAAAATCTCTGACTATAGACTCATTGGATTTGCAGATCCAAAAATCGAAATTCTTGATCAATGGAAGAACAATATCACCATCTTTTTTCAATAAGATACCAAAGTGGATGATTGACTCATTCCATACTAGAAAGAAGCGCAGGAAATCTGTGCAGACATGGATGATCGCAAATCTATCATTTGATACTGTATCTACCTTGGCAGCAATCTCATAGTATGGAAAAGTAAAAAACAAAGCAAATTGAGTAGAAGCGCTACTGAAGCAGAATATTGAGCAGTTGCATTAGCTCAGATGGAGATCATGTCAATCCAAAAACTCTTGGCAGAGTTACAAGTTGAGCAGAAATTTCCTCCAATAACTTACTGTGATAATCAGAGTACATGCCAATTGGCTCTGAATCCTGTATACCATAGCAGATGCAAGCATATGGAAATGGATATTCATTTTCTAAGAGACATAGCTACCCAAAGGAAGCTCTTTGTCTTGCACATTCCTTCTCAAGATTAGGTGGCAGATATCTTTACCAAACCAGTTTCAGTGACTTTGTTAACCAAGTTCAATGACAAACTTAGGTTATGTCCATCTCCTACCTAAGTTTGAGGGTATTAAGTTAGTTTAACTTGTTAAGTCAATAGTTGGTGATGCTCGGATTTTATAAACCCTAGATCTCATTAAGTATACTGAATCGTATCAAGTAATACCACGGTGAAGTGGGTATCGATCCCTCGAGGATTAAAGGACTAAGCAATCACTACTAATTAATTCTTTTAATCAGATTGAATGAAAAACTGGAAGTGTT
>JASCZI010121951.1:895-11777 GCA_036250425.1 Stylosanthes scabra | reverse complement strand
CTCAACACTCTTTTCAAGCCATCCTTGTCTCCTAAACCTTCAAACACTTAAACAAACACATCAAAGGCATCGAATGACATGAAAGTGAAATTAAATTCAAATTTTACAGCTCGAAACATGCATTTTTTCATTTAAGGAATAATTAAGGATGAATTCAAAAAGATGCTCATTCACTAGCTATTTATGTGAGTTTATGTTGATGAAACCTCTAATTTAAGTACAAGATAAACCATCAAAATAAGGTTTATCATCCCCCAAATGCCTTCAGAGGTAAAGAGTCCTTGAATCTTGTTTTGCTTCCGCCTTATTACAATTTGAAGATGAAAAAATTTGGTATTTCTGTCACCAAATTTCACCCAATTTTCTTTGGATTTCTAGTACCATAGAAGTTCTTCCTAAAGAAGTACTTTGTTATACTCTTCAAATAAATTTTTAGCTTCAGCAATGAGACGTGCATCATCATCCACTTCCAACTAATGCTGAATAACATTGATTTTTCTTTGCAGTTCCTTTTTGCGCATGAAGATGTTTCCAAAAATGTCAGAATTATATACTCGATAGTCTTTTTGCACTTCTTCTAAACTATGCATCACATTAGGAGTACCTTTATTCCAAGCCTGTTGAACCACATTCCGATACATGGGATGTGTACTCCAAGCATCTTGGAAACGAAAAGGTCTTTCCCCTTCTTCTGCGGGATACCAAAAAATCTAACCAATAATGTGCAATGATTAGAATGTAGTCTGGGAAGAACCTCAATGAAAGCTTCTGGAAATTGAACTCTCCACTCAGCATTAATAAGACAACGATCAAGAGTCTTGGCTATTTTTCTATTGGCATGAACTTTTGTACCAAGTGAATCTCCTACCTGTAAGACCCATGTTAAATAAACCACTAACATCAAGAGCAGTTTCAAAGGCCGCTGCTTTAGAAGGATAAAAGTTGCCCCCTTTTTATTCATCTTGTGATAGAATTTCATTATAATCTCCAATAGCTAGCCAAGCAGAATTAATCTTAGAAGCAAGAAAACCTAAATGATCCCACAGTCTAGCTCTTCTATTAGCCTGAGGACTCCCATAGATAGCACTACAAATCCACTTGCAATTATTATGATCAATTTCAACAGAGAAACATTGATCAAAAGTCTCAAACACAGTGCAACGCAAGGATGAATCATTACTCAAACACCAACTGCCACCTCTATGACCAGAAGCTTCAACAATTCCTACTGCAAAATAACCCATTCTTTCCCAAAAAAGTTATACCTTATTGAACATTGTGTGGATTTCAACAATAATAAACAAAGATAGATGATATTTATTAACCAAATCTTTACAATGAACACAAGCCATTCTATTGGCACCACCCCTAATATTCCATGAAAGAATATTAAATTCCATAAATAACATGGGAGAAAATGTGAATTTACCGCTAAATCAAGCGTTCCACTACCAGCAACAACTCCTTGCTGGTAACCTTTGTTGTCCTCGCCATTACTAATCTCTGTAACAGCCATGATAGATGTTTCCAGGTTCTGGCTAGCTGGAGAACTTTGGAGAGAAGAAGGTCTAAGTTTCTTGTTTTTCCCTCATGTATAAGGAGTCCCAACAGCACCTCTGCTTACTGAAACAGCATGAATTTTCCCTTTAGTGGTTGAAGCAACAAAATTTCCCTTCTTTTGGATGAGTTGTTCTCCTTTTTTTGTTTCCCAGAGACTTATAGGATTTGGAAACAAAAATAGATCCCATTTTCATATCTTTCCCATGATGCTGAACCCGACCATGAAGCAAGGCCTTCTTAAGACTAGGTTTTTGTTTCATCTTGCCTTTCCCTTTCCTATTAACCAATATCCAATCATTACCTTCATCTGCTGATTTTCTCTCAGCGTTATTTCCATGCAAATTCTTTCCTTCAGGATCAACAATTTCCGTATCCTTTGCAATTGGATTAGAATTAGCTCCAAATTCAAACACATTGGTGGCTTTGCATGTTGAAGGTGCATTTGGAACTTCACTAACAGGGGAGCCAATGTCTTTAGCTTGACTCTTAGTAGCTGCAGTTTGGGGTGAAAACATCTTACAATCATGAGTAACATGTCCAAAGCAGTTACAAGTACTGCAGATCAAATGGAGACTTTCATATTCAATATCATAGTCACATTCATCAATCTTAATTTCTCTAATAACTGGTTTTTCAAGATCAATTTGAACATATGCACAAGCAAACTTTCCCTTTTCAGCCAATTTAGTTGCAAGATCAACCTTTATTGGTTTACCAATAGCTGTGGCAATACACATCATGGCTTCCTCCTAGTAGTACCATATATTGAGACCTAAAATTTTAATCCATACCAGAGTATATTCGAAGGATTTTTCTAAAGGTCTGAAAGAAGATTCCCATGGCTTAACAGCCAAGTAGTGCCCATCAATAAGCCATGGACCCCCTAGGAGAACTTTCTCTCTATCCTCAACCATATCAAACTTCACAAGAAAATAGTCATGTCCAACATCCATAATTTGATATGCACCTTTCAGTTTCCACAATCCACACTGCCTTGAGTTTATACACCATTGTTGTATAGCTATAATGCTTACCCAAAGCTTTGATAACAATAGCATCCTTGTAGGGTTCCGACAAAGATCGCCGTGCTTCTTCAGAAAAGGTGACTTTAGGTTTCGAGGCTTCTCCTTGGCTGCCACAAACTTTAGCCATACGTTCACCAACTATTGACTCTGAAATAACAAAAGCATTTGCTTCTTTTGCTTCAATAACCTTATCACGAAAGGAGACCCTGAAACCATCCCGGACCTTTTTTGGATCCTCCTTTGCATCAGAATAGACCTCCACATTCTCCCCCTTATTTCTGTCATTTGGTTCGCAGACATAGTGGTCAATAATCTCGGTTAAATTATCTACCCCTTTTAATACTTCATCCATAGTGTAAATCAAAACACTTATACTAACAGCAGCCACACAAGAACTATAACCAATGTAGCATAATAGAAAAAAGAATAACAGTAATGGCAGAACCACAAGAACACTGATGTACTCGCAACAACACAAAAGAGTACACCAAAGTTAAGAGTCAAATACAGGAAATAAACAAAAGACCGGCGATTGGAGTAGAATCGAAGTGGCAGAGGAGAGGCAGAATCTGTGGCAAGTCAGGGAAGAACGAGGTTGAAGGTAGCTGGAACGGTGAAGGGATGGTGGAACGGCAAAGGAAACTGGAGCGCAGCGGCAGAGGTGAGGCAAAATCGGTGGCGAGGCAGAGATGATCAAGGCTGGTTGAAGAGATCTTGAAAGGTTGAGCCGCGACGGCGAGTCTGAAGGCAACTGGACGAAGATGAGAAGCAAGCTTGGCAGATCGAAGGAGGATGACTGGGTTCGTGATGGAGGTTGCAGATCTGGCTTCGAGACGAGATCACCAAGATCGAGACAGAAAGGATGAGGACGTATGGACGATGACGCTGGCTAGGATCGATGGGGAAGAGGACAACGTTGGCGGCGCAACTTCGTGAGGGAGCGGCGGATCTGCGTCTTCTGTTTCTCTCTCTCTCTCAATAGTGGCACTATTTCTTGTTTTTTTTTATTAATATTCTAATTTGTAACGACAATTACAATTATTGATGCTAAAAAAGTTACTATTACACTTATATTCTTATAGTATTGAAAGTTTTTTTTTCTTTTTAATTCGGTGAAAATGTTAGGTCAAAATCAAATCCTTTGTTGTCACCAAATTTCACTCCTCTTACGAGTAAAGTTGTTGTTGGAAGATTATGAGTAGAAGATAATTAACATGAAGAACTTGACCAAGTCCCTTCTCATTCACGCGTGCCTCTTCCATCGCCAACTACACCCATCACGCAACACGCACAGTTTCTTCTTCCTTTTTCGCTCTTTCTTCTTCTTCCCCTCGTCACGGTCCTCCTCCTCCTTCTTTGATTTCTTCTACGCGACCTTCTTCCTCGTTTTTTGTTCAATTATTCACACAATGGCAATCGATTTTGAATCTCCTATTGCAACAAAGCAGATAGCGTGGGTTTTTGGAAATCACATTAAGTTTTGTTGCTGGTTTAGAGTTTAAATCAGTGAAATAATTCATTGATGGTTGATTCATGTATTTTGACGTTGAAATTGTATAAATGTGAATGAATATGAATCAATGTGAATCAAGAGGAAGAGGAGGAAGAAGAAGAAAATAAAATAAAATCTGTTTCTATTTTCATGAAAATTCGTTTCTGTTTTTCATGAAATTCCGTTTCTGTTTTCGTGAAAATCCAATTCAGTTTTATATGAAAATCTGCTTCTGTTTTCTATGAAAATCCGTTTCTATATTTCATGAAAATCTGTTTCTGTTTTCGTGAAAATCCATTTCATTTTTTATATGAAAAGTTGTTTCTGTTTTGTATGAAAATCCGTTTCTATTTTGCATAAAATTTGTTTCTGTTTCAAGAAGAAGAACATCATCAACAGCAGCAACAACAACAGCAACAGCAATAACATAACAGAGGAGGAGGAAGAAGAAGAAGAAGAAGAAGAAGAAGAAGAGAAAATGGAAGAAGAGGAGGAAGAAGAAGAAGATTACGAAGATGGTGGCGGCAACAACGATCACGACGACAGTAATGATGGCGGCGGCAGTGACGACAACGATGGCGGCAGCGGCAACAGCGATTGTGACGCAGTAGCAAGAAGAAGAAAAGAGAAAGAGGAAGAGGAAGAAGAGAAGGAGGAGTTGCAGAGAAACTGGGAGGAGAGAAGCGCGCGTATTTTCGCGTTTTTCAATTTTTGGGTGATGCGCGTGTAACACACACATCAGGATATATATATATATATATATATATATATATATATTGTAGCATATATATGTCTAAAAGTTTATAATTTAAATAAGACGGCTTATATTCTGTAAAATAATTGTTGTATTGATTAATACGATGAGGATGGATGAATAGTGAAGTAATGAAGACAGATAAGAAGTGGGGTTTACTAAATACGAGAAAGGGATAAGTTGACCACCGTGTTTTGATGAACCTTCATTATCACACCTTTTTAGCTACCCATTCATATTATTTTTAAGGCTTTGACATAAAAAAAAAATAATAATAATTTAAACTTTTTATGTATTCGTTAAGAGATTTAATTTGTTTGTAGAAAATTTTTATTATGTATAATGTTATTAATAGGCGCTTTTAGACATTTGTCAGCTAAGTTTTTTATTCTAATTAGAATTTGACTAATGAATATGAAATATATATTATTAATAATATATTTATAACACGTTCTTTTGCGTAAGAGCATCAACTTTAAATCTTTAATAGCAAAAACTCTAATATTATATAATAAAATCATCATAGAAAAAGGATATATAAAATATTGAATAGTTGAGTTAATTATAATTGCTTGATCAGTTTTATATATATATAAATAAAATTGTTATTGTGAATCCTTGGTTCCTAAGAATCTAAGCAAAGAGATGAAGATGGAATGGAATGGATGGATAGAGGTTATGTTTGGGAGAGTAGAGAGAGAAAGGAGAGAGTTAAGATATGATAAATGATGAATGGAACGTGGTAGACATCTAAAGTTCAGTGCAGCAAACACACTGTCGGATACCATGTCTTTATCAAAGCTAAAGCTATTATTATTAGGAAAATTCTACTATAAAATTATTTAGGGTGTCTTTTGATGCAGAGACTTCAATATTTATAATATTTAAAAGCTCAATTTTTTTTTTATAATGATAATTATTATATAAACTCTAAAGATATCATTTTTAAAACCATGTATTTGAGTAGTTTTGGAAAATATTAATAAAATATAAATATTATATTTATATTTTATTTTTTAATAATTATGAAATTAAATATATTAATTTTATTTTTTTTTGTTAGTTTTGAAAAAATAAATTTATTGTGAATGTGAGTCTATATAATAGTGAGTATTTTGAAGCCAAAAGTAACATTTTTTTTTTATAAAGGTTGGACCATTATTTCTTTTTTTAGAAAATTATTCAAAAGGATCGGTAGAAGAATTTAATTATAAAAAGGATTACATAGTACTAAAATTATTAAAAGAGATTAATTCTTATAATATTTAAAGAAAATGACCATGTATTTTTATAAATAATTGTTAAAAAGATAAATATATCTTTTTTATTATTTTTGTTAAAAACTAAATAACTCTTTTTTTTATGACAAAAAATTTCTTTTATTTAAAAATTAAAATCAAATAATATTAATTTAATAATAAACACACAAAGAAAGAAAAAATAAATCAAAATCAAATTCTGCTACCAAATTTTTCATCTTCTCCCACCGTAGCAATTGTAATTTCACAAAAATAGTTAAAAAATATTCGATATAAAAGCATTCAATTACAGTCTGCCAAATACACATATACTTATTCGTTATTCATAAAGCAATCTAGGATGTCTGATTAATTGCTTTTGGAACCAAGATTATACATTTTTTTTTTAAACTTGGATACATGTTTGGCAATAACAAAGATTCAAGAGTCAAGAACTCAATGCCAAAACAATAATAAAATAGAATTATATTATAAATGAAATTATATTAATAAATATTTGAGTGTAACAGGCAAGTAGAGAAAATATATTTATAAAAAATAAATAAAAAATATCTTAAAGATATAGTTGTGTCTTTTAAAAAGAAAAGATTTGATTTTTTAATCTAAATATTATAAGAAGTAATCCTTTTTAATAAATTTAATACTAAGAGTTTAAAAGGTCCTTTTTAAAAATTGAATCTCCCTAACAATCTTTTTGAATAATTTTTCCTTTTTTATAATTTTAATAATTAAAATATAGCCTATAGAAAAAAAATGAAAAAGAAATGAATAAGTGAAGAATCAATTAAAAAAAAAAGAAAGAATGTGTTTTGAAAAATATAAAATACATTAATTTCGAATGAATATATATAGAAAAATATTTGAAGGTCTTACTCGTAAGTCTAATAATACATGGATTAAAGTTATTTTTTAAATTTTATTAAAGGTTTATTTTATACTTTTTATTTTTTACATTAAATAAATCTTTTTATTGCAAATAATTATTCCGACAAAATTAAAATTTACTAAACATTTATAAATTTCTTATATAAAATGTCTTCTATGTAAATAAAATGTTTTTTTTATATTTATGTTATATGATTTTTTATGAAAAAATAATTATTTGTTGAAAATTGAAAACTAAAATCGTTATTAAATTAATTCCATTTTCAAACAATAAATAAAATAAAATAAATATTATTTAATTACATTGTCTAGCATTAGTTGCTTGACTAATTATAAATCAGATGTGAAATATATTTAATGCATGAAGCTGAGGTTAATTAACTCCTCAAGTCAAAGCATCTATTCTCATCAATTAAAGTGTCTTTTTCAAAGAGATCACCTTATTATTAACAACCATCTTAATGCTATCTATCTCTTTTTTTTTCCACTTGCATGCATGCACCCAATCAATATACCGTCCCTAAAAGATAAAAGGGTCATTTTATGATGCTCCCTATAAATATCTATATGTGATGCTTACGGTATGTATGTGGTATAGAAGGTGCCATATATTTATTATTTATATGGAAAAGAGTAATGCTGAGCACCGTAGTATACGAGAAAATGAAATTTTAACATGTTTACTTTAATGTGTTTTGAAATGGATAATATATTTTTTTGTGCACATTCTCATAAACATAAAATGTGTTTGGAGTACTAAAACAATAATAATATAGCTCATATGGATAATTAACCACTATATTTTCATAAAAAAATACATTAATTGGTTAAGTTTAAAATAAATATATAATAAGTAGATGAATGAAAAAGAAGAAAGCATATTATTTTGAGGCTTGTATTGATTGACAACAATAATTTTATATTTAAATCATAATAAAAAGTAAAAAGAAAAGAATAACAAATAAATAAAATAGCCAACATATATAAAGACACAACTTAGCTTCTTGTAACTTTATTTAAATTAAAAAAATAAATAATAATAATAATAATAATAATAATAATAATAATAATAATAATAATAAGAGACATGAGGAATGATGTGTTGTTGGAGATCTTACCACTACTTACTGTTGTTTTAAATAATTTTATTTAAAATTTTATTAAAAAAGAATTCTACTAATTTATATCGTTTATTAAAATGAGACTGCCACCTATTTATTTTCTTAAAGAATATATTCAAAACTTAATATGAAAGAAATAAAGAAACATTCTACTAATCCATATCATTTAACAAATGATGCTGGATCTAATTCATTACTTGCAAAAAAATATTTAAATTTTATAAAATAAAAATAAAAATACTCCTAATTTAATTTCATCATAATTATCATGTATTTCTTTTTATTTTTAAAAAATTTACTAATACATAATAAATAGGGATGACCTACTAACTTTTTTTTTTTCAACATAAAGAGTAATTTGCAATAAATGTATAGCAAATTGATTGAAGTCCAAACTCCAAAGTTATAGCCTAGTGGGTTCATTATTATTGTATATTAGAGTACATGTGTTCATCTTATGTATCACTATTCATAATTTGCGATGTGTAGTCATCATAACATACTTTTTAATGTGGTAAGCTAAAAAAAAAAAAAAATCTTTCGTGTTTCAAAAATTTTAATTGATCTCTATTTATTTAAGTAATTATTTTCGTAACCGGTGATTTGATGTATTAGGAACTGCCTAATTAGATTAATAATGGCAACTACTTAAGATTAATTATTTGAATAATTAAAAACCAATTATGAATTTTTAAATCGTAAAAAAATATTTCTGCTTCGTGGAAATATTCAGACACCAAAAAGGCAATTACTGTTTTTTGATCTATTTAATTGATTTTGTGGGGTATTGGTTAGATTTCATATTTTTAATTATTTTGGATATGCCCCCCAATCATTTCAGTTTGCCTAGATATGCCGCCAAATTAAAGTTTTGTTATCAATTTTGCAATTTTAATTTTTAAACATTTCTTTTGTTTTCCAATTTCCAGTAATTATATATTGTAAGAGTATCATTCTTTCCTTAAGCAAGCTTAATTTAGTATAGTCATAATTATCATGCTGAATTATTAATAGTAAATAATAATGTCCTTATTACCTAGTATAAACAAATACAACAAATACTATAGTTCCAAATTCTATTGTATATGCTGTGTCCTTTTCTTGAGATGCTTTTTTTTTTTTTTACTAAGCCTTGAAATGCATTTGTATGTTGACTTTTTTTTAAAGTTTTAAAGTCCCGTCATCCGAAATCCTAGAAATTAATTAAATAGGGCATATTATTTAATGCAAGGTTATGTAAAAGTAATTATACTCAGAGTTACATCCTTAAAATTTTAAAAGTTTAAATAGATTATTCAACCGAAATTGAATCAAAATAATACAATAATATTTTAAATTGATTAACCACTTAAAGAAATCAAGTTAGTTCAATCAGTTTATTATCATTTTTTCATTAGTTTTTTTTTTTTTATTATTAATGATCGATCCATTAACAACTAACTTTTACCATAAACCGAATCAATCTAATAGCAAGTTGTCCGAGTCGAATTAGTCGATTCTATCCGATTTTTAAAACTATGAGTTAATGGTATGCACTAATGGCATATATATAATTTTCGGTTTAGGGCTAGGGTTTATAAAAAGCCAAAGGCTAGTAATACATTATTAGTGCTCAATTAGCTAAAGGTAAAAACACTAAACACTAAATTCAATTACTCTATTAGTTTTTTTTTTCAATCATTACTAAGTCACAAAACTTCCCATAAAGGAATGTGAGAGAGGTTCATACAATAATACATAACAGTCTATTAGAATTTGTTGTGATACGATAGTAAATTTACATATATCAGTACGATAAAAATATGGACAAATAAAAAAAATAGGCCACATATATTGTCTACATCAACATTTGATTCTTTTATTTAAAAAAAAAATAACATATCGTTACTGAAGACCATGAAAGATTTAGAAAAAAGAGATTGAATCTATGATTTTTTTTTATAAAAGTTTGAACTTAACAAATTTAATACTAAGAGTTATTGATTCTGTTTTAGCGCAGAAGCATGAGATATTTTCATTTTATCTCATAAAGTACAGGTAGCAAAAATAACAAAATGAAAACAGAAAGTAGTAAATAATACAAGTTCTTTTTTATACTAGTTCAATCACTCTATTCTGGCCTATATCCAATCCCACCATTAATAAGATGAATTCCACTATCAATAAGATGATTACAAACACAAATCCTCTAAATTCTCTTCACCTAGAACTTAGACTTTCAAGTGCTAACCCAACTTTGATAAGGAAATACCAAAAGTTCAATCCACAAAATAGAAAAACACACTCAAGATTTTATGTTTTCAAATTTTTGTTTTTAACCTATTACTCTTGCATTTTTTTCTCTTTGGCTTTTTTCAAATGCCTCTCTAAAATATTGCCTTTTACTTTATAGAAACAAGAGATGATAGACTAAGAAAAACTTGATATTCATGAAGCACAATGAAGAAGAATACAATTGCAAGTTTTACTAAGTGTTTGATTCTGTGTTTGCTCTTTCTCTTCTTACTTTCTCCAATTGTTGAACCTCCTTTAACATAAGGATGTTGCCTCTAATGAGAGAAGCTAAGTCAACTTGATTCTGAGCAAAAGCAAAAGCAGAACGTCGCCGATTTTGGAAGCGGAAACAAGAGCCGGAAGCCGTAGAACCACCAGAGGATGAATCGTCGGTGGTAAAATCGTCGGAAAACAATTCCGTTCGACTTTTGGAAGGTAGCGGTTCGGCTAACAACGATTTTCAACCAATGAATAGTGAATTCCGACCGGTCAACAGTGGAATCCGGCCATCA
>JASCZI010121950.1:0-13380 GCA_036250425.1 Stylosanthes scabra | reverse complement strand
GGATGGGGTTTGTTCTTTAGGAACAAGGAAACTGTGTAACACCATCTTACAAGAGTTAAAAAATTCATGCAATCATCTCTACAAATAGCATACATAGCAAGCCTTGGTGAAAAAGAAAACACTAGTTAGTAGTATACATACAAGCAAGGATTTCAAACCAATCTAGGCAAGAACAACAAACAGCAATTGAAATACCAAGTAGTACATTTCTCATATTTTTTTTTTGTCATGAAAGAAGATATTGCCACCAAATGATACTGATTCATCTCAAGTTCAGCATTGGCTTCTTCTTCTTTTGTTGCTTTGTCAAAAGAAGAGAGAATCTAGCAAACCCAAATTTCTTTCTCTTAGCAGAAGAGAACTGTGGATGATGACCATTCTCTTTCTCAACTTGCCTGTCAAAAGGTTGATCTTGATCATAATAACTATGTTTGCCGAGCATCTGACCAAGTGACACCTTCCGTTTCGCCGAGCTTCTCCTTGCTTCGGCCGAGCTTCTCCTGGCTTCAAAATCATCTGGCGCCATTAGCTTCCGGCTCAATATCTGTCCTATGGATAGGGTTGGGTTTAGAACAGGATTTGCTTCATTGTTTTCCAGATTTAGGCCATTCACATCGAGTAACCGCGAATCTCGCCGAAGGTGAGACGGGTATGAATTCTTGAATTTGGTGGAGTTGTGAATAGAAGAGCGCCTTTTATGACCGTCGGAGCGCCACTTCCTTAGAGCCTCTTCAACTTCTAGCTTTCCTCTATTTGCAGCCTCTACTCTTTCCAAAGCTTCCTCTAAGGCCTTCTTGCTGGTTTTAACTTCTTCTGTTGCCTCCTCTACCCTCTTCAAGATGTCCATTTTCAATAAGTTTGCTTCGTCAACTTGAAGCATAGCATCAACAATTCTCTTCTTGGAATGCTCCTCGGCTTCTCGAGCTTTGGAGGTAAGAGCAGTGTACTCCTCAAAGGAAAGAGTAACCCCGTCCTGCTTTTGCTCACAATCTCCAGGTGAACTCCCATGTGATAAGGCTTTGATTTCTGCAAGGGCAGCGTCTTCGGCTGCTATAGCTGCTTCCTTCATTTTCCTGGCAGCAACCAACCTGATCTCGGCAGTTCTTATCATAGCCTTGGTCTGCTCGATCTCAGACATTGCTCTCATAACTTCTGATCTCGCAGCTTCTCCCATTTTCTTGAAATGATCTGCCTCAGAACTCAACCGCTGTAGCTCTTTTGTGATATCCGAAGGATCATCTAAACTGCCTTTAATCTCAGCATCTTTCACAACTTGTAGTTTAAGTCTAGTTTGGTTTAGCTCTTCCTCAAGTGAAGATATCTTTGAAGAATTCTGAGTTAGCCTCTCGCGGGTTTTCTCGAGTGAGATCCTTTCCTTCTCTAACTTCTTGTTAAGCAATTCCACAGCAACTCGCACATCAGCGATATCATTTGTAGTCCTGTTCAGGTTCAATTTCGCCTGCTTCAATTCCATTAATATCGAACCCGGGGATGATGGAACACAACCTTCATTTGAATGCTGAAGAACAGGGTTAGCTCGGTTTTCCTTATCCTCTTCTATGTCCTTGACAGAAGATGTGTTATCACATACACTCATCTGAAGCCTCAAATTTGCTTCAGATTCTTCATTCTGAAGCTTTGATTTCAAATTTTCCACAAGCTTTTTAGTACTTTCGAGTTCTTTCAAGACTTCAAGTGTTTCCCTTTCTTTCACAATGAGTTCTTTTTCCATAACTGCTGCTTGCTCTTCCAGTTTTCCAGGGTCAAGCTCTTCATTTTCGCGCTGCTTGAAGGGAAAAGGAGCAAGAAGAAAAGAAACTTTCACTAATTAGCTCAATACAAATTATTTTTACAAACTCCCATTCCCGTTGAAGTTAAATGAAGATGTATAACAATTTAGCTTAACATTAGAGATTGGTAACAAAGAAAGCAATTTCTTCTAGAAAAGATTTTATCACTTACTACCAAGTTTAGTCTCAGATTGGTTCTTAAAGTTTTAAATTATCCAAACTAATTCCCAAAGTTTAAAATAGTGACTCAAGTTAGTCCCTGGGACGATTTTATCCGCGATGACGACTGCCACTTGGGATCAGTGCTAATCATTTCGGCACTCATTTATATCCTAAACTATGTGTAGACACGTGTCTATGAAGTCTATTTCTCCAACATATAAACTCAAATAACATCGTCTAAGCCATAAATGAGCCCTGAAATGAAACATAATAGTTGCCATAAATGAGCCCGGAAATGAAACATAATAGCTTTGCCAAATCGTTTCAGGGACTAACTTAAAACTTTAGGAACCAATCTAAGGCAAGTGTAACATATGAGTCTAAACTCCTTACTACCATTAACAAAAAAAAAAGGATTAAACTCAAACACAATCCTGTGAAAGTGTGAAATCAGAGAGAGTTGTGCGGATAAGAAATAAAGAAAAAAAGATTTTTGAATTCTGAAGATAGTTATAAGCATGTAGTTCCTACATTTTGACAACATTCTAAATTTCTATGATTTGTTTATAGGTATGCAATAAATAAATAAATTCATAGAAAATTAGACAACTACCCACTTATCCATCAATAAATAATAAATAATAATGATAATAAGAATCAGTTTCATGAGCATCAATATGTTTTTGTTCCTAATAGATAGAGAATTTACAAGTACGGACAAATAAATTGAAAATAACAATTAGATCCCATTAACATTGTGCACATAACACACAAACAACAATAGTAAAGACTAAAACATAATAAAGTCTGAACCTTTAGCATGAGAAACCCTAGCAATTTGAAATGAGGTAGAGAAAAAGAAGTAACCTGAAGAAGAATGTGGGTATTATTATTGGGAATAGGTTTCCAGTAACCAAGGCCACCAAATCGAGAGACAGCTTCCTTGACAGATTCAAAGGGCGCAGATGTATCAATCTCAGCTCTTGCATTTGCACCATCTGGCTCCATGGAATCAAGAATTGAACCGTTGAGAGGGAGAGAGAGAGAGGAATGGCTGTGAGGTTTGAAGAGTGAAGGAGAGTGAGAGTGTGTTGTTGAGTGAAGAGAGAGAGAGAGCGAAGTTAATGGCTTCAATTTCGAGGGTGGGACCCACAGCAAGTAGCGGTCGGATGGGGACAAGCTTTACTCTTCTGTCTGTCAACGGTAACAATACATCGCATTTATTTTTTTAAAAAATTTTTAATCCTTAAAAAAAAAGGTGGAAGAAAGTGAGAGCAAATAAAGTGACTAACTAAAACAGTCAAAGGTGTTCTCAGTTTCACCGTTTTATAGAGATCCTTCAACACTCATTAATACTCTTTTAAATATTTATTACACAACATCACAAATTTATTTACACAACTACACTATAGTAAATAGGATTTAGCATATATGGCATGTGATAAGCTTATTATTATTATAAGAAAGTATTAAATTTTTCATTTAATAAATATAAAATAAATACATTGAAAATTTAAGAGTATGTTTCATGAATGACTTATAGTTCAAATTACATTTATTATTTTTTTTAGTAGAGGTATCGATGTTTGAGCCTCTTTCCCAATATATTTTTGGTAAAAAAAAATGTTTTGGTTTGCGTTTTATTTTCTATTTTTATTTTCAATATTTTTATTTTTTATATTTTGTGAAAGAAAAAAAAATCAATGAAAATAATAACAGAGCGTTTAGTTTGCATTTTCATTTTCTATTTCATTTTAACAGTTTTTTTCTCTTTAAATTTTGTGAAGAAAAAAAAATAGAATTTTATTATTTTCACTATTTTGTTTTTTTCCTTTACAAAATTCAAAAAACAAAAAATATTAAAAATAGAAACAGAAAATAGAAACACAAATTAAACGCACTCTTAAATTTTTTATATTTTCAATAATTTTTTTTATTTGTAATCTTAACATGTACCCAAATAAAATGTGATATATATAAAATTATATTCAAATTCTTACTGCTCATTTAAATAGACTAATTAACTAATCAATAAAAAAAACTTATACAAATAACCGATTATAATCTTTTATATTATTAATGCATGAAAATTAAATTATCTAAATATTATGTCAAAATTACTTATTCATTTCTTGATAAAAGTTATCGAGGTCGATCCTCAATTAATCGCTATCCGAAACCAAATTCAATGAGGTCATTAGGTATTAAATAGATAAATCAAGATTTATGTCTCTTAATCATCTCTTTTGAATTTGATTCTTTTAAAATTGAGCTTGTTTGTTTGAAAGAACTGTCTACTTTATTTTATCTGATATATTAATTATTATATTTCCGTCCCGATGAATAAAAAAAAAAGTTCATTAGGTCATCTAATCAGCTTAGAAGACTCCAACAACAGAAAAAGGTTGAGACAAAAAATCAAGGAAGGAAAACAGAAATTATGTTATTATAAATAGAAAAAAAGAAGAATGATTGTATGCAAAAGAAAAAAAAGAAAAGTAGCAATAATAATGTAGCAAATAGGAAAAGCTGGTCATGTGCTTCAGCGGCCTTCAAAGTTCATCAAATCATGAGATTATTACCGGTTTATATTATTGGAAAGTTTTCAAGTATAGCTGGTGTATCGATATACTTGTAATATGTATTTGTTGATTTTAATTTTGATTTATATATATTTTATATTTTTTAATTAAAATCAATATTAAAGATTATAAGTATATCGATATACTTTAAAATTTTTCAATATTATTATATAATATGAAAAACAAATAAAATTAAATTAAATATAACAACAGATTAGTAATTAGTGTCAAAAATTGAAATTTTGTGATTATGTTATAACCGTTACATAAAGAAGATACAATCCCAAAGGAAATAAAAGTAGTTGTATTTGAATTTCAAAAAACTCATTCCAGCTCCTACAAAATCAACTTTTTTTTTTCTTAACTTTTCTTTACTACAAAGTAAATCATTTTTCAGTTACTTACTTTTTTTTTTTTTTTTTACTTTTTCCCCAGTTTCTCCTTCAATTCGAACAAAAGAAGTCTTAAGGTTTCTTAAGATAAAATTTTTTGAAGTTTTTAAAATAATATCAAATGCATTGAAGATTTAAATAATTAACTATATTATCTTCAGTAACCTAATACTTTTCATTTTCAGTTTTTTTTCCTATCAGGTATACTCTGTTTTAAATAACATATTAAAAAAGAGTTAATTAATAATCCAATTAAAAGTTAAAACACATTAAATAATAAAAAAAAGTCTTGAGAATTAATATATTTGGAAATCAATGTATTTAATAATGATGATAGATATATTACGGGTGATAATTCATATATTCTATATATAATTATTTTTATTCTATTAAAAAATGACGTTTTTCAATTTCAGATAATAATTTTTTTTTTAATTTTTTGATTTAATTTTTCGATCATAATGTTTTTTTTTTTTGGGATGATGTCTTATTTTGGTGAGACAAAACTATTTGAAGAATAGGTTACAGAGACAAAAGGTTCCTTTTCAAAACTCTTTTTTATAGGCTTTCTATCAAAACATAGATATTTGGTAATTTTCAAAGTTCATAATGAACCCTTAATTCCTTATATTGATGAAAAGCAAAGGTGTGTGTGGATATATGTAAATAAACAATAAATAAACTCTTTAGGGATTTTTGGACATCCGGATTTTGGCATTTTTTGTAAACATGTTTTTGGTATTTAGAACCCAAACAATTACACAAGGCCCACGACCTTAAGCAGGTCCATAAGAAACCGCTCACCCCTCCAGGGAAAAAGGCCGACCAAAAACCCTAAACCCAATAAGCTGCAAAAATAAATAAAAAAAAGTGTGCTTTGACTGCTTTCCATCAAAATTCACTATAATACCCCAAAACAAATAGTCACGTTATACGTGTATTTGTGTATATTTATATTTATTAATTTAGATATTTTTTCAACTAATTAAATAATCAATTACCAGAATAATTAAATCTACCATATTATGATGATAACCAAAACTGAACTTGATGAATAATCAAACTTATTTATAGTAGCATAATTTAAAAGAAAACTTATAAGATGATAAATACTTTTATGTGTTAGGTGGAATTTAGGATTTAGGGTGACTATTTTTATTTATAAATAACATAATATGATATAAAATACTAGACAGGCAGAAAATAAGTGGTTTTAAAACATTTGGTTTGTTCAAAATATTAAACCATTTATGTCATAATTTTTTACTTAAAGTGGGTAGTTCTTAATTATATGACATTAAATCATTAAATAAAAGTAAGTAAACGGGATTAAATAATTGTACTGTGTTATAAGACATACTAGCTAACAGATTGTTACCAGAGAGTCTAAAATTAAGTTATACATTAACCTAATAAGCCTTTTGGATATTATAATTCAACTTATTATTAATATACGCTTTGACATAATATAACTATATAATTATTACTAGTGAGGTGAACTCGTGAGGATTTTTATATCACTCTCAATTCAATTGTGAAAATGTCATGTTGGATGAAACGTAACCATCATGAATAGGCACGTGTTATTTCACCAAGCGGATTGACAATGATGCATACATGCATGTATACACGAAATTATTTAAATATTATTAGTTTTTATCAAATTTTTAAACTATATTTCTTTGAAAATCAAATGCTTATATAATATAATGGAGAACTCAATTTTAACCTTTTTTCCTTTTTTTTTTTTAACATGTATCATGTATGTGTGTCTGAATCATTCAGCTCTTATTTTGATCGGATATATATTCCAATAGAAAAAGAATAAATAACAAAATTTACCTGATACAATAAAAATTTATGCATAGAAAGTATATATATATATAGTGGGAAAATAAATAAAATTTTTAACAGCAATTTTTTAATTTTTATTTTAATTAATACTTTTAAAATACAATCGACAAAAATAAAATAATGTTCTTGATTGTTTTATATATTCATTTTTCTTGAATAATATTACGCTTTTATTACACTAACTTATTCGAATATTTTCACATTTTTTCACTATTTTACCATTTTTCTATCAAAATTCTTTTGAAGGTTTTTCTTTATAATTTATAATTATCATCTATACAACTTATACTTTTGTGCATATGCTGGATTTTAATTTTTTCAAGATAATTTAACTTCAATTATAATTTGTGTCGTTCAGATGTAAAAAAAAGAAAACACAAATGAAAAAAAAAAGTAGGAACATGCAGGAAACAATGTGATTTTAGTGGCATAATTGAGAATATATTTATTAAATTTAAATTTAAACACATACCACTATGAAAATTAATCTTAATTTTAGTCATTTATATTAATGATGAATTAGAAATATATGTGTTTAAAATAGGTATGTGAAAATAATAAATAATGATGGAGAGAGAAATGTATTTATTATTGGAAATGTGAAAATGATAGTATGAATGCATTTATTGCAGTAAATAGTGGAAAGATTTAATCTCAATATATGTACAATTAAAAAGGATATTTTATCAGCAACAGTTACATCTCAATGATACGCCATTGTCAAAATTAAAGAACAGGATAGATTTACCTGTAGACATACATGAATACATGATTTATTCTTATGGAAGATAGTACTTAAAAAGTATATATAAAAAAAAGATATAGTTAGTTTAATAATTTTATATAGTATAATTCATCAACACAGACTCACACTAATTATTTTTTCAAATAAAAATACTGCTAAATAATTTTTAAAAAAACATGACATTAATATTGTTGTGGAGGTTACGAACCGTCACAAAAATATCAGTGGCAAAACCTGTTTGACGGCGGTTATTTTAGTAGTTTGTCAAAATCTTCGCTAAGTATTTTTATGACACACAATGGGAGAAGTTAGTGAACTATTACTAGCATTTCACAACCAACGTTCTGAGAATCGAACCGAACTAATAGATTCAACCAAAAAATTGGGAACCAATTTGATTCTAGCAAAAGCAAAAAGTCTGTCGAATCGGCAGTTAATCGATAAATTAATTAAATCGTCTGGTATTTAATAGAAAAATTGACTTTTTTTAAAAAATTATATCATATTTTAAATAATTTTATAATATAGTTTATTATATATTTAAGTAAATCGATTTGATCATTCTTCAATTCCAATCAAATCTTTAAATCATTAAATCAATCACTTTATCAATAGCTCGATTTTCGCAATCTTGTTCACAACGGTTTAAAATCTCCCTATTCAGTCCAAGAACCACCGCTAGTGTCGGTATTCCTGTAGTATAGATGTTGTCAAAATTTCATAACAATGATGGAATCAATATAGATATGGCCTACGTGTGATGGCAAATTCCAGGTGCCCATGAATGACCTTACATTACACATACACATACACACTTACACCACTATGTAAATACTGTCCACAACCCACTAAAATCTATGCCATAAATGAATATGACAAGAGGGTAGGTAATCTTCCCTCTAATTTCATTAACATAGCCTCATTCAATATCATAATGATAGCATACAGAACCATATATGTAAGTCTTCGTTTTCTTAGTCTTTTAGATATTTAAAGATTCCCATGTGAGATGTGACCATATCAATAACTCTACTCTACTCCACTCCTAATAAATGGAAGCTGCATGCATGTGATGAAGGCTACCACCATTAACAATAATGATTATTATAACGACTCAGTAATGGAAAAGATTATGGGAGTAGTATCCCTCTTGCTTAATCTGGCACGTGTGCCCCATGTTTTAATTTGTTGCCTTTTAAAATAAAACTAATAAGTCTTTTTTGTATACCTAAATTTTTGGTAATTTTACAAAAATACAAAAGATATTAGGAGTTATAATTTTTTTTACTATGGAGTAGTATGAAATAAATACTAATTAAAGTAGTATATGTAAACAAAAAATTGAAATTTAGGATTTAAAATTAGAATAAAGGAATAATTAAAAAAATTTGACTGATATTTAATAAAAAAAAAACAACAGTTCTATTTGCACAACAAAATCAGCCACTAAATCAACCACCAGCGTATAATACACATTAAAATATAAAATACATGTGTAGTTTAACTCATGTTTAGTGTGTATTTTGTATTTCAATGTGTATTATACGCTGGTGGTTAATTCAATGGTTGATTTTGGTGTACACCTAGCATAAAATTGGCTCTTTACTTGAAATTGTTATTATATTTCTTTTCAAAAATCAAAATGAATATTTAAATTTCCAGATGTACGCTTCCAATTTTGCCTCCTCACAAAGGCCATATTATTACAGGGGTCTACAGCCATAAATTTTTGGTACCATTCTTAGGTATACCATACCGGATCAAGAAATTCACGTAAAGAGTGGTTAAAAAACTCGTGTTGGTCGGTTATTTTACTAGTATTTTTAATCAAATACTGAAAATTTCAATTTTATCTTTTGCATGCAATAAAATTTATTGGCCAACAATAAATCCTTAAATAAAATTAATCCTTAAATGAAGTTTTAAGATCGAGAGAGAGTGTTTTGTTAATAGCTCCTATTGAATACATATCAACCACTTTCCAGAATCAAGTGGTGCCTTGTAAGTTTTAAATGCTACACATTTGTGGGGTCTAATACCGAAAATAAAATCCAATTGATAAGTTCAGTTAACCATTCATGTTAGTTTTATTTAGAATGTTCTTAATTGAGATTATGTTGCTTCAGATTTGCTGCTTAGTTAATTATAGGCCCTAATCTTTCTCAAGGACACTATAAAGTAAGTACAGAAGAAATGTTCAAGGTGGTTAGGTGCAGGAAATTGGATTTGGATGGGAAGCTTTGTTACTTAAATTGTAAGCTTTCAATAACAATTGCTTGACTTGCTGTTCATGATAATAAAGTTGCATCAGCACCATATAATTCAAATTAAATTTGCATCATCCCACAATACAATTTTAATACAAATAAAGTTATATTATTATTATTACTTATACTATTTTTGGTTACATATTACTTACACTATTTTAAAATTGAGGTAATAAGTTGTGTTTTTTTTCTTCTCTTAACTAGTAATTTTCAGCTAAAAAATGTTACACATGTATTAAAAATTAATTATCAAACAATTCCCTATGTATTTGTGTACATTTATTTATAAATATTGGTCACATATTTTTTTTTATTAAATAATCCGTTGTCAGAATAATTAAATTTATTTATAAAGTATAACAAGATTTTATAATACGTGAAATACGTATTTTCATATGTGATTGCTAAAGGTAGAATTTTGGTGGCCAACGAATTCTCTTTTAACACTTACTTGCTGTAATTACGTGTTGAAAAGGATTCGTTGGTCAATAAAATATCAAGTTTAGATCATGTTATGAGAGCACTCACGGTATATATTATATTATTATATGAATTATTAATTAAGAGTACATGTTTGGGTAAGTATTACAATGAAGATGTGAAAATTATCTTCATATGAAAATCTAGCCTTTTTAGTTACGTTTTTAAAGAAAATAGCAACATCTTTAAAAATGTGACATTTTTATACATACTAAAATCTAACAATTCAATTTACCATCTAATAATCAAAATAAAAAACTTTCATAGGAAGATAATAATAAAAAATAGAAACACGCACACACAGAATTGTTGCATTATAAAAAGGATGGACAAGGTATGGTGATTTCATTTGTGATTTGGCATACAAACTTTACTTGAACCAAAAACAAACAAGCCTAAACCACACATACAAGCAAACATATATAGTACAATAATTATCCATACTTCAGATCAAAACAAAAGAAGATGTTAACTGCAAAAGCTACTAATCAGATTTCTCATAAGAAGAGTAGTAGTATCAGCAGCAGCAGTAGTGTTCTTCAGATTAAGCAAGATGACAAATTCTTTTGCAGGCTTCTCTCAAAGGAAACTTCAATGTCAAACCCATCTTTCAGATTCTCTTCTTCTTCCTCTGTTAATGTCCCATTTGTTTGGGAATCTCAACCTGGCACACCAAAGTACAAATTATTCTCTGAACAATCTCTTCCTCCTTTAACTCCACCACCATCTTATCAATCCACCAACAACAATAATAATAATAATAAGAATGCATTGAAGAAGACAAAGAGAAACAGTTCAAGATCAAGTAGCAACATTTTCATGGCATTGTTCACAAAGATGAGTCTCAAGAAGATTATTATTCCATCGCCGTCTCCACCTTCGTCGTCTTCTTCTTCCTTGTCCTCTTCTTCCTCTTCGTCGTGGTGGACAGCCTCGGATTCGTCGAAGGTTGTTCCCATGGCGAAGATCGGAAGGAGGAGATTCTTGAGTTATGGTTCTTCGTCTTTCGACTTTAGAGGTGAGAATAATGAAGAAGATGGTGGTGGTTCGTCATCACCACCTTCTTCATCGGCAATGTGCTTTGGGATTCCACGTGCTATGAGCTCGAATAGCGGCTTTCAAAGTTCTTACAAGAGAAGAGCACAATAATTAAGGTAATTATTAACGATTCTGTTTTGTTTTGAAGAGACATATAAAGAAATAAATATCTATGTTGAAGACATATTTTCTTTTTTGTTTATTTTCATTTTGTTAATGTTATTGTGTTGATATTATTTTTGTATTTTCTGTTTTGAAATAATTATCAAATATGGTTTAGAAGGATGTTTTTTATTATATATATTTGGTTTGGCATTGGATCTTGCATGGCCATTTTTCTTCTTCTTGGAGTTATTGCTCTGAATCTTTATAGCTATATCATGTTTAGAGGGCAACCAATTTTAACTGCATTTGATATATATTATATAGTTGATTTTGATGTACAAAGCATAATTCTTTAAAAATTTATTTATTTTATTAGAAGTAGATAATAAACTATCATCTCAATTTGATAAATTGGCCTATATAGAATTGGTTAATTAAGCTTCACATATGATTATTCTAATGCTATCTTGCCACTTGTTACTATGCATATATATACAGTTCTATAATTACTAGGTCTAATTAATCATTTGATATAAACATGTACATAAGTACATTTATTAGTCCTTTCTTTTTCCCTTTTACTTGGGGCAGGGGAAGGAAGGAATACCTTATGATCAGCATCTTTGACCAATGCTTTATCTTTAGGGAATTTTCTTTGTCTTTCTCAACAATATGATTTATTGCAAAGAGCAAGAACAGTTAGAAGTTACTTTAATTTATTTATTTATTTCTTAGCTTGCCAAATCAAAGTTTATAGGCAAAGGAATAATTAAAAGTTGTTAAAATTCTATGGTCAAGACATGTCACAACTCACAATTCCTAGCTACCAAAAGCTCAGTTAGTTATCTACAAATGATTAGGTTGTTATTGATATATAAGACCAAAATAATACAATTTATTATTTTTTTAAGTAATTAACCAATCATATTTTTAAAAATTTAGTAAATATGTTCTTAAAATATTGAATTACTTACTAAAATTACTAACCAATATAAATTAAATTTATTGGTTCTTGAACTTTTTCCTTTGATAATTAATATATAATTACCCGATGAGCTATAACTCATATGGTATTACTCCCTTTCCGTTGTAAGAGGTTTCAGATTCGAGCCTCTCCTTAGACTAAAAAAATATATATATAATTACCTTAGAATTTGAGAAGGGGGAGGGGAGTTGTAAAAACAAAAAGACCTGGCTTATTAATTATTGGACTAAAAATCCTGGCTTGAATTTTGGTGAATGAAGGGTAGTTGGTAAGTTTTTGAATCATCTCCTTTGGTGAGTGCCTTCAATGGTTTGTTGCTGTGTCGTACAGGTAAAGGAAGATACTAATACTATACACTTCCGGTTTCTTCTGGTTCATAATTTCTCTTTCGTCGCCTCGCCATCGTTGTCGTCACCGATTTATATTTAGATATTGTGTCTCTGATCTAAAAGTAGAAAATGCAAAAATTCCTGCATATATATTGTGTATTATTTAAAAAGAAGAATTTAATTTTGATAAATCGGGAGTATAAAACACTTTTGAATATACATATAATTAGGTAATGCAACGCAATATTAATCACATAAATTAATACTTCATACTCTTAGCATTAAAATTGAACGTTAAAAAAATTAGAACATATTGGTTTCAATCTTTCTATATTTGTTTAAGAAACAAGATTCAAATATAATCAAATTGACACCTTCTTCTATACAATTTCTGCAATAATTAGTAGGAAAACTAAAAGCTATTTGCACACCAATTCTTTTACAAAACGTGCAACAGTAATCAAATATGCATATTGCTTAAATAAACAGTGACATAATAATAAATGGTTAGTTTTTTAATTTCTTTAATTTGCAGTTTGCTTAAATTGTGATGTTGGTGGCACAATTAGCCCCACATCGATGGAAACATGAAAGAGGGGGGTGTTAAACCCCTTATATAAAGGACCTTAAGTCCTTAGTTTTAGATATCCC
>JASCZI010121949.1:8628-19308 GCA_036250425.1 Stylosanthes scabra | reverse complement strand
TGGATTAAACCAAGATTGGCCTACACAATAATTGATTCTTAGAAGCTTATGAATTGTCTGTATATTCACCTACATCGCCGAATCCATTTCTAGTCGTTCTCTGCTACTCTTGGAAGCATTATAAATAAAAATTTTAATTTCCTATATTTTGTTGCAGATAAAATATCATTTTCGTCCCTAACGTTTAAAGTAAGTTTCAAAGATGTTCCTAATATTTAAAACGTCCTATTTGTGTTTCTGGCGTTTTGAAATTGTATTAATTTTGTCCCACCGTCAACTTTATTGGTATAAATCTTAACAATCTACTCTTTCAAATGCAAAATAAATTAACTAATAGTTTTTTAGAGCCAATATATATTTACTACAATCACGCTTGAATAACTAAAAAAAAGATAAAGTTTGGGTGAGGAAGAAGAAACGTTACGTGTTTCTCTTCTTTTGGTATTTATATTATATTCGTATAGTGTGGAAAATAATAATGAGCACGAATGAAGTGGACATATCACTTATAGTATTTTGGTTTTATAAACTAATTTATATGTGTATGGCTTTGTTAGTGATTTTTATAATTGTTTGACGGTGGGACAAGATTGATACGATTTCAAAACCTTAGGGACACAAATAAGACGTTTTAAACGTTAGAGACATCTTTAAGACTTATGCCAAACGTTAAGGACAAAAACGATACTTTACCCTTTTGTTACAAAAATTCCTCACCTCCCTAACCCATTATAAATGCTAGTTGACATTTTTGGACGGAAGCAAGCAATGCATATCCTACTTGACAAAATTGGTGTACCATCCATCCATTTGGTTATGAGTCAATACCCATTATATGCCTTTTGGTCTTTCATGCTGTTTAGCCAAAGCATCCATTCTTATAGTTGTGGTTGTGTTATTCTTCTGATGACCACATTAGCATCACAAAAATTATATATAATAATTAGTTCTTTAATTTCAATAGCTGTGAGTACCAAATCCAACTATAATGAAAGAAAAGAATGGATATTATTATACTCACATAAGCTTTAGCCGAACCAAAGCGTGAGGAAGTAAAGCAAGGGAAAATTAAACTATATGTTATTAGACTCAAATGGCTAACCTCCACTATGGCAATGAAAGTGACCTAAATAGGTAGGACGCATAAATAGCAATTTTTGAAGCTATTATTATTTGCATCTCCGCGTTGAGGATGCAAGGTGTCTATTATTTTAGTTACATTATGTATGTAGTGTGTCTCTCAATCAATGGCTTAAGACCACTTTTTCCATTATGATGATCTTGACGGGTTTAATTTGTTCAATAACTAATATATATATACACACATACTTGTTTTTAATGCTTCTTAGTAGAGCAATTTATTTGTTGCGAATGGTACCTCCCTTTCAATGATATAATTCATCATTTTTTCCCCTTTTTTTTTCGCATAAAGATGTTTTCATCATTTGATGTGTTATATTTGCGTTTAATTATCTTTATCTTCTTTCCGCTATCCCCATTTGTACACTTCAACTAAAGTTGTTTGAAATAAAATAAATAGTTTAATTTTGTTGTATATCACCTCTATTCTTTTCAACGATTGTTTATGCGGTGGTTGTGAATAATTTACATTATTATTATTGTATCAAAATTAAATAATTATATTATATATACATAAAAAATTAGCCACTAATAAACCATTTAGGTAGGATCAAGCATGTCATATATACACTAAAAAATAATAAGTAATCATTCACCATACATAGAAATACATATTTACATCGTATAATTTCTTTAAATCATACTACTACTATTAACAAATTTGCTTATTGATTTAGCGAATGTTTATTATTCTAATGATTAATTATTTAATTGAAAAATATATAAATTAATATACATGTTGACTCTCAAATATATAATAATTAATATGGTTATTGAGTTTCAGTGTATAATATCACTTTTTATATAAACTACATATCAACGTATAAAATATATATTATAAATGTGTCAAATAAATAATAATTGATTATTCATTAATTTTTTTAAATGTGTAAAATATTTTAAAAATAAAACACCTACCAAAAGGTTATTGCAAAAAGAAAAAATGTCGGTAGGGAATACAATTTTGAACAGAAAAGGACGAGAAAAGAATGGAAGAAAAGTGTTGATTTTGACCAATAAGTGTACGTCATTAGGTTAAGTTAATACATGAAAATAATTGAACTCTGACCCTGATTGACTTGATAACCACGTTGCTTTTATAGCTTTTCTCCGTTTCTCTGTTCTTGCAATCTTGCTAGACGCCTCCAACACATTGGTTCTCACTTCGCAGTCAATATTGACGTTGATTTCATTTTCCACGTTTCCTTTTATTTATTATTTTATTATTCCCCCTTCTGTTTTTGGACCTTTTCTTTTTTTCTTTTCTTTTATTTGTATTTCGGAAAAAATTAAAAGTAATTGGAATTAATAAAAAGGACAAACTTCATTTTTATTTTTAAAATTGTGTAAAAATTTTGAATTTCTATTTTTATTATCTATTTTCTCTTTTTAAATTGAAGTAATTTAACAAAGAAAGAAGTAAGTGGTACTAATCCATGGTAAGTTTGGGCGGGCATGCCCAAATGGAAGCAACAAAGAAAGGTGAAATGGGCATAAAGTTGCAGTAATAATGGTAATAAGGTGATCTCATACTTTGTTTAAGTATCCAAATTTATAAAAATTACTGTACTAAGCAAAACCTGTTGGCAGCATCCCATTTCACACCAAAACCATGGACAACCAATTTATTGTTACAATATAGACAAATTGAAGCCGAGTTATCACCTTATGAAAGCTATCATACTCCCACATTAACATCAATATACTAGCGCCTTTAAAAGACATTCAAGTAGTTATACATCAGTATTTAATATTGATTAGCGGTTTCATTAATAAATAAAGAATTAATTAGGATTAATAACAGTGTCCTAATAAGTCCTAACTCCTGAGTTGCGCCCACCATCACTATGCATTCCATTATAAAAACGGTCCTTCTCTTCACTCTCTGAGTCTCAACTCTCAACTCCCTTTAAGTCTCAATTAATTTGAAAAACAAAAACCTTATTCTTTCTCTGCCTCAAAAGTGAAAACCAATGGCTTCTTCATCCATGAAGCTTGAGCTTCTTCTCTCCTTCATTCTTCTTCTCTTCATCTCCATTTCATCATCAAAAACACTTGTATTGCCACTCACAAACTCAATCTCCAAAGCGCAATTCAACAGTACCCACAACCTCCTCAAATCCACTTCGGCCCGTTCCGTAGCCCGCTTCCACCACCAACGCCAACGTCATCGCCAGCGCCAAGTATCCCTTCCTCTCTCCCCTGGAAGCGACTACACCTTGTCGTTCTCCCTGGGCCCAGACCCGGCCCAGGCCCACACCATAACCCTCTACATGGACACAGGCAGCGACCTCGTCTGGTTCCCCTGCGCCCCCTTCGAGTGCATACTCTGCGAGGGAAAGCCCAGCCCAGGCCCAAATAGGCCACCAAACATCACAGGGGCCCACGCAGTGTCGTGCCAGTCCCCTGCATGCTCGGCGGCCCACTCCTCCACCTCATCCTCTGACCTCTGCGCAATGGCACGTTGCCCCTTAGACGCCATAGAAACTTCCGATTGCGGTTCATCGGCGTGTCCGCCATTCTACTACGCATACGGCGACGGAAGCTTAATCGCAAACCTCTATCGCCACACTCTCTCTATGTCTTCTCTCGTTCTCAAGAACTTCACCTTCGGTTGCGCCCACACCACACTCGGTGAGCCCACCGGCGTCGCTGGTTTCGGCCGTGGCTTGCTCTCTTTTCCGGCGCAGTTAGCCACCTTCAATCCTCAACTTGGTAATCGATTCTCTTACTGCTTGGTTTCTCATTCTTTCAACGACGATCGAATTCGTCACCCGAGTCCACTCATTCTCGGCCGTCGCGACGGCGAACACGAACACGGTGAGTTCGTGTACACGTCCCTGCTTCGGAACCCGAAGCATCCATACTTCTACTCCGTCGGGCTCGCAGGAATCTCCGTCGGGAAGAGGGATATTCCGGCGCCGGAGATGCTGAGGAAGGTGGACGCGACGGGAAGTGGTGGTGTTGTGGTTGATTCCGGGACGACGTTCACGATGTTGCCTGCGAGTTTGTATAACTCGGTGGTGGCTGAGTTCGACCGCCGAGTGGGGCGAGTTCACAAGCGGGCGAGTGAGGTGGAGGGGAAAACAGGCCTGAGCCCATGTTATTACTTGGACACTGTGGCCCAAATTCCGGGGGTGACGTTGCGTTTTGTGGGGAATGGTTCGAGTGTGGTGCTGCCTAGAAGGAACTACTTCTATGAGTTTTTGTACGGTGGAGATGGAGCCACGACGAAAAGAAGGGTTGGGTGCATGATGCTGATGAACGGTGGTGATGATGCTGAATTAAGTGGTGGGCCCGGAGCGACGCTTGGGAATTACCAGCAGCAGGGCTTTGAGGTTATTTACGACCTCGAAAAGCAGCGCGTGGGATTAGCCAGAAGGCAATGCGCGTTGCTTTGGGATAGCCTGAACCGCGAGAAGAACTAGTGTGCACTATTCTTCGTTGGACCACCTGAACTCTCAGTCACGGGTTGGGTTAAGTCATAACTGTAAATGGAAATAAGGCGGCGGCGGGCTTAGGTGCCCATGTCCTTATTGTGCATAGCAGAAATTTCCTCTTGTTATTCATATGTTCATATTGCTCTTTATTTTTGTTTATGTATTCTTGTAAATCTTTTTCACATTAATTAATTTCATCTCTAGGAAAAACTAAAGCAGAGTTTTTAATAATTGATTACATTTTTGTATTAATATTTTGTATAGTTTTTAAAATAAGCTCTGTCTTACTATCCTTTTTTTTTTGGTCTTATGTGTGATTATATATAACTTTATGAACTTCAGATTGAATTGATCAAAAATTGAGAGAAGTAATAGATCTATTACCAAGTAGAAAATTGTGCATATGGATAAGCTGATTATGATTGATCGGCTGATAAAAATGCAGAGGGGCAAATGAAAGTACTAAGTAGGGTTGGCAAAAAGTAAACGATGAAATATAATCATGGAAAATATAACGTGACACGATCAAAAGTCAACCTGAAAGTTGTTACCTTGTTATGTGTATCTTTCGCACAAGATGCTATATATAAGGACAAATGGATAATTTAGATTTGCTTTTACTAATAACGGTAGGTGTAACTGTGTAAGTAAGGGATCGGAGTAATATAATACTAGCAGTTATTCATCAGCTTCCACTAATCCACCTTACACCAAGTCATTCCTACCCTTCTATTTTATTGATCAATTTGAACATTTAGTATGTTATTTAATTGTAGTTTAGTCATTATTTCAGCAGCATCTAAAAATCATATTCTTTAAGTTTTGACTAATCTAACTTAAAAAATCGCAATTATCTGACTACAATTCAAAACATTTTTTTTCATTTTTCCCTTTCAATTTGTGCTTCTAAATAGTTCTAATTGCAGGATATCACCTAAAATTCTCTTATCTCATGAAAATTGTTTCTGAAAAATACACACAAGCCAAAGAGGCACGTAAATACTATTTCTTTGCTTTTAAAATAATAAAACATGAAAAATTATCTACAACCAGCGAAATTAATTTATTATAATCAGCAAATATAACCAGTGATATATTTACATATAGTAAATCTAAAAATATGGGTGTAAATTATGTATAACATGGATGTAATATTTAAAAAAATATGTATATAAAATATGATAAATATGGGTACAAATAAGATAAATAAATATATAAATTACTTAAAATATGAGTGCAAAATATGTGCCGATCATAAAATTAATAAATTCTCATCATAGAGTATTTCTCATAAAACATATGGGCCTCTGGTCGTATCTTTAATTAGTTTACTTATTTTTGCATGTCTCGCCTTGCATTGAGAAGTTCACGTCAGACTTGGAATATGACGAAGGTTCATGTATGTTATTATCAATTCTTCTTCTTGGTGTTGATGATGTACATGCCATTGTTCTTGTTCAAGTAAATGAGTAACCAAGTACTCCTCTTCGATTTAAATATACTGGATAGCGTGACACATCAGCCAAGAAATGAATAAATGTGGGTTTTCTCTTTTTGTCAATTATTACCATAGAGAAATTTCATCATGAGTGACAGATAGTAATAAGTAATTTTCATGCGTGACGAGACTCTTTCCACATCAACATCTACACGCTACGTTACTTGCACTTTTTTTGGGTGTTACATCGTACATTCTCGTTCATATTCTTCGATATATAATCCTGTAACGCGGGGCACTGCTAAAACATGCCCATCCTTAAATTATAAAATAACAACGTTGACTATTGTGCCCACGTTGTTGAATTTGATGTATATCTGCTTACCGCATACCCGATTGCGATACGGGCCGGGAGTAAATGGTTATTATATATAAAATTATAATTTTTCTCCAAAGACTAAAATATATTCACGTGACATGGCTTTATTATTGATATCATTGATTATACATACAAACACACAGCCGTGGTTGCTGAGTATACGAAAATGAATTAAAACGCACAACAGGGATATGATACATTCATAAATCATAACAAGAAAAATTCATGAAGTTGTGATGGGTTCAATTCCTCTCCTGGAAACTGCAATGAGTGTATAGTACGTACTTGATCAGCCGTGTAAATTACACCAGCTGTCCACAGCTCAAACTTATGCCAAGTGGATTACACTTTACACATAACCCAATGAAACTCTATCAATTCCGCATCCACCTCTCTCTCTAGAACAATCCATTGCATTTTGCATATAAGAAGTCGATATTCGAAAATTACTATTAATTTGATACGTGTTTTTAAGGCACATAACAAATTTATTATTAAGAAGTGATTTTAAATATTTATATTTAATAAGTAAAAAATAAAAATATTAAAAAATTCTTATTTTAATAAAAAATTAAATTTATAATACTAATATAAAATAAATAAACTCTTTCTTTTTGCAAAATACATGACGTCAAATGAGTTGAGAGGTTTCAAGTCCCAATGCAAGGAGGTGCTTCTCAAACTCTGGATACAGCTAGCTTATTTGTCGTCTCCTCGTTCTCAACTCCACACGTGTGTTCTAGATTTTTTTAACTACGTCCCCAGTCCCCACAGAATTGTACTATCAACCACATCAGAACGAAAACGCTTCATGGAGCCTCCAGCAATTCGAATTTTCAATACACATGCCTTTTGTTTTTGTTTCTTCACTTATATTTTTTTCTTTAATTATTTTACAATTAACATTTTAAAGAGATTGATCACAGAAATTAAAGAAGAATTTCATTTTGATGGAATAATATTGTAAAATATTTTATATTTGTATTCAATTACATATTATACCAAATAAAAATTTACGTATTATTTATCGATAAAAAATTATTTTTTATAATTAATACATGAATAATCATAAAAAACCCACGTAATTACATGAATGTATAGCGAGTCAATATTAAACTTTATATATTTATACCGATCCAAAACCATAAAAATGCATGAATGTTGTATATCTTTGGAGTAGGGATCACACTTATGGATATTAAAATATCTATAATGGTGTCATTATCTATGAATATCTAAATTTTCGTCTTATATTCAAATTCACAAATATATATTGTTTTATACTCAAATTCATAACTATCTATCATATAAAAAAATTAAATTGAATTATTTAATAAAATTTATTACATAATAAGAATGTACTTCATAACCATAATTAAATACAAATAATAAAAAAATAAATTTAGCATTTTCCTAAACGAAAATTATAAACATAACCATTTAAATATGTAATATTTAAAAAATCATACTAAATTATATATACATATATATGAGATAGGACGGAATAGGTAATGAGACGGGACTATCAGTATTCACCCAGCCTCATTCAAAACTGAAAAGGTCGAAACTGAGCGGATCAAATCAAATTATCATCACAATTTTGAACTATATTCAGAGAAGGTTTAGCTAAAAATGTTTAAATTTTTTATTTTAATAAAAAATAAATATAGAAAATTATTTTTTAATTAGTGAATATTAGCACTTTTATAAAATAGTAAAAACTCTCTTATTTTATTTTTAAAATAGATAATATTAAATAAAAAATTGAGTTTCAAATTAAACTCTTTAATGAATATGTAATAAATATAATAAAATTTATATTTTATATATTTTTTATAAAAATAGTTTCAATTAATAATTTTAATGTTTTGCTAACAGGAATCATAAAAGTACATAGTAAAATTACTACTTAAAAATATTTTTTACGGTAAAGTTTTCGAGATTAAATTTTCAATATACTTATTATATATTTATTAAAATAAAAATTTTACTAATAGTAACTTTAACATATACTATATAAACAATTTTATAATGAAGAGATTTTTACATGTATAGAATAAAAAACACTCATAAATTTAATTTTAAAAATTAATAAAAATAAAATAAAAGATCTCATAAAATACCACTCATCATAAAAACTCTTTATCATTTTATCATTTTTTCTATTCATCATAGTATGCACCATTTTATATATATATATATAATTAAATTCATGGTTTTAACCATTTGTTTTTCAAATAGATCATGGAACCATTCTAATTATAAGTATTATAATAACATCACAAATTCACCTATATTGTATACTCGCATATACAATACTCTGAGTTCTCCTCCACTATAAAAAACTTCAAAATAAGTACAACATATTAATATATATAGCCAAATATAATTTTTTTTCTTAAAAAGAAACTCGAATTCGAGATTTCTTACAATAAGTAAATGAATAATGTCATATGTGTTACTGCTGATCACGACATAGCCAAATGTAATTTGTGACTTCAACTAAAATATAAGGCTACACATATATTCTTAATTAAATACTTGCAACAAAGGTGGGGTAATCGGTATTAAACGTGGGCCTATTTTCTTAATTCATCATTCAATACAAGTCACAAAAACAAAAAGATCCTAATAGGCTGACACATTTGAAAATATTTTGAAGGTATATTTAAGTAATCATAAATAATTATAATTTATTTATTTATAGCTTTTTTAATACATTTATTTTTTATTCTATATTTTTAATTATTTGTTTAAAAAATTAATAATTTTAAATATTATAAATACTACATATATAAAATAATAAATATTAAATTAAATAAAATATTTTTATTATTATGTTCTTAGTATTTTTTTACAATACACAAGCTCACCATCCCGCGCATTAATACCGTAATGTTACGTGGTTATTAAGTGCTGTCATATTCAGTTATACACACACACATTATATATATATATAGACTTGACAATCTTTTATAAGCAGCTGGTTCCTTACCTTCAAATACAGAGTAGCAAAATTAATCCAACACATGTACATATGTATTTACTCTATGGTGCATGTACGTATACAATGGATTTGGTCCGAGTATTGATATCCTCCGGTGGAACTCGGAAATGAACCACTTTATATTGTCCCCAAGTAATAATATTTCCAATCAACAAGTAAAAGAACCTAGGACCACAATTTATTGTCCCCACGAGGAATAAAAGTTGTCATTTGAATTTCAAATCTCAACCTCTATTTTACCAATAATTCATCACTTCAACAATCCACTTCACTAATCACTATATCTACCTTGTTGGATCATAGTCATCATACAGTGGTCATTCCCAATATTAATAACCACGACTATGATATGATATGATACGATTTATGAGACAAGAACTATTATATGGCACATTATAATTGAAATAAAATATGTATTTATATAGGGATAGATATTACATATCTACAATGTATGGCTAAATTGCTTTTAACATGAAAGTTAAACCCATTGCCGTGACCTGTACTTTAGAGAATAACCAATAAAATTTATTATTTTTTTATTAATATTTGGACAATAAATCTTTTAAATTTTAATTCTATAAAACAAAATATTAATCTAAAATAAATATTAATAAAAGGGCAAATTACGTATATGATCTATTAGGCCCTAAAAATTATTCGATTACACTTTTCACTGCAATATGATTCATTTGTACCGAAACAAATTTCTATAGAAACCATGACAGCCAGGAAGGGTTTAGCTGAAAAGTTGGAGGCTGCCATGGTTTATGCTTTTTTTGCCTAAAATGAGAGAAAATCGAGGCTGGGTGTTTCATTGCCGAAGACAGTTTCCAGAGGTTCGAACGATGGAGCTCTTTGTGGAAGTAGCTGATTCGCTTGCAAGCTCCAGTGAATCCAATCCCAACCCTCGACCCGTAAATGCTGGTGGTCCGTCTGGGTCTAGGCATCAAGTTGAGATAGATGTTCATCAGGTTGCTTCTCCGTCGTTTGATTTTAACCTACAAGTTGAAGCGGCGACAGGTGGAACTGAGCTAGGGGACTACCGTCGTTTTGGGGTGCCAGAACCCGATGGAGCAATACCGCGGCCGATATCCCTGCCGGCCTTTGAGGGAGTGCCAGAACCCGATCCTGATGTTGAAGAGGCCTTGAGACCTGACGATTCCGATGTGAAGCCTGAATTCATAAAGGAGGACAGCAATGATGAAACAGGCAATGCTCCACCTCCTCAACGAGACACATCTAGCTCGGGCACGCAGCAGTACCCGCCATATCTATC
>JASCZI010121947.1:2282-19928 GCA_036250425.1 Stylosanthes scabra | reverse complement strand
TATATATATATATATATATATATATATATATATATATTTTAAGCTTTGATAATAGGGTTTTGAAAATTGGAGTAGGAAAATGAATTTGTTATTAGTGAATATATGTGGATCCTACTTCATCCAAGAGTAACAGTCGCAGCAAACTCGACAAGTGTGCAATCTTTTCTAAACTAAGTTGTTAAGACTCTATAATGAGTAATTAAGTGGCATAATATCTACGTTTTTTTTTATTAATTAAGCAAATTGCCACTTTAAGCAGTATGAAGTTTCTATTGGCCATTGCAGCTAAGGAGAGGGCACCAAGTGGGACCCACAAAACTGTGGGAAAGATCAAAAGATGAGGTTCCTTTCTTTCTTTGGTAGTGTTGGTTAATTAATAGCTTCTGCAGTGCAATTTGGCACAGTACAGATATGCCCCTCTGCCCAAACCTCTCTATATTATTTCATTATTTCTTCTAAAATTAAAGTAAAAAATTGTTCCCAAAAAATTGTATATTTACCTAATTCTGCGTTTTATTAAAGAAATTTATATTACATATATACACACACAAAATGATGGAAATAACTAAATGGGTTTACTACTTTTATATTAATTATAAAAAATAATGAAATAAATTATTTAATATATTTGAAAGGTTTTTATCTAATTTGAGTAATTTTATTGGAGTTGTTAGGCTTAGGCGGTTTTTTGTTTTTGGTT
The DNA here is from genome assembly GCA_036250425.1 of Stylosanthes scabra. Taxonomy (NCBI): domain Eukaryota; kingdom Viridiplantae; phylum Streptophyta; class Magnoliopsida; order Fabales; family Fabaceae; genus Stylosanthes; species Stylosanthes scabra. The sequence goes on along the minus strand of JASCZI010121947.1, from coordinate 19,228 downwards.
TCATTACTGAAAATATTCACTACTACTAATAGTGATGATTAATCTCTTTTAGTTATATATGATATGATATGAAATTCTCTCTATGCTAACTAATTAACTAAATGTTTAAATAACTTAATTAGATACCTCATACCTGTTATTCTATTAATTATACTCCTTGTTACCAAGAGCTAGAAAATGTTGAAAGTAACCACTTTAATCACTATGTATAATTGTAATTGTAATTATTTTAAACAAATTAGTAGCATAATTTAGCACACATGGTTTTTTGTGTGGCATATACTTCTCATTATTTGATTTATTTCAGCCCTATCATGGTAATTTATATGTGATTTTGTGGTTTACATTTCTCATAGCTCGGAGTTGGTTGTTGTGAAGGAACTAAGTTTCATGTACCAACTATAACCTACCTACCTTAATTATAAGAGGGGAGAAAACGAAGAGAATACTACAACCGTACAAAAATAATATCACCATATATTACTACTAATTACAACAGAAATTCACAATCTACAATGTATGTCATTTCAATAAGAAACCCTCTTTTTTAGGTAATAGCTGATTTTTTTAATTAAATAAAACAATTTAATAATTTCCACTAAATAACATTGATATAGAAACGGATAACATACATACAAATTAAACCAAAGGTACGTGTTATATTACAATGAAGATTTAATAATTATTTTTATATGAAAATATTTTTTGTGTTATATTTATTTAGAAGTGTTGTTATTTGTTTTGAATTGTTATTTTCTCTTATAATTCATAAATTTTACTAAATTAAAAATATCTATAAAAAGATGTTTTTGTCATTTTTACTTGAGCAGGTGTGATAAATATTCCTTACATATATATATAAAAATTATCATCTCTACTATACTAATTAAATTTATTTACATATATACTTACATATTTATATAACATATACTTGATTATATTTAATTGAAATGCTATAAAATTTATGTGTTAAACTAAGATGGAAACAGAAAACATCTCTAATAAAAATCAATAAACATTGTTATTATTGGCTAATAAACTTTTGGCAAAATAATACAAGAGGAGAAGTGAATAGACCCAATTATATCTTACAAAACTGAAGTCAAAATTTAGAAATTAAATAACTTTGTAAAAGTATTGTGTACTGAAAAAGCAAGGGACAAACAAAATCATGGGCATTGCATGAGAAAAAGCCGGGTCAAAATTGAACTTGTTTCTTATCATCATATCAATTTTCATATAAACGTAATTTATATTTGGATTTTTCTAACAATAATCCAATCAACAATTGCTCTGAAATTCCTCATAATAATAAAAAAAGTTATTCGTTTTATATGAAAGTGTATTATTAGTTCACATTTGACTTATTAGATAATCCTAACTCTTTTTTTAAACTAGCTAGACCTAAAATCTCAACTAAAATATATTCCTTTTATTATCGATGATCATATATTTTTTTCTTTTGTTTTCTTTTACTTAATTGAATTTCAAACCTGAATTAAAATTTTGAGTTAATTTTTTAGAAATTACAAAATAAGGTTTAACACACAAACACCACAATTGAGAATAATAAGGATTTATTTTGGCTGAGATTTTGACTTTAATCTGAGAAAAACTAATTAAAGTATTAAACTACATTTTTTTGGGTAAAATATTATTCAACACCAATTTTTTTAAAAAAAATCGTATAAACCCTTTAATTTTGAATGAAAATTTTTATTCATTCGTTATTATATTGCTTGAAAACATTAGCAAGACCCTTAAAAAATATTAACTTTTAAAAAAAAAAATTGGACATGAACTTATATTCTTCACATATAAACTCCTCTAGAAGGAATTGAACACTGCTACTCCCACCTATGTTATTCGCTACAACTTTTAATGTGATAACCTAAAAAGGTCTTTTACAGTTACCTAACAACAAAATTAAAATTATCAGTCTATTATTAGATATTAGTATATTTATTAATTTATTTTTTATAATAAATAATAATAATTTGAAATTAACCAAAATAATAAACATATTAGAATAAAATCTAAAAATCATGAGTTCAACTATTAGAATTATATTCTTTATAAATTATATATGTATGTTAAATAATATTTTTAAAAAGAAAATTTGTATACCAATATATCATTCCATGTTATATATAGGGATAGAACCGTTAGACTTTATTGGGATTTGGTTCAATTGAGCCAAATTGGTCCAGCCATTCCCATCTAAGATTGCATTTCAACGTAATAATGATAGTTAAAAACTAAGGTCCAAACGACGACTCAAAATAAATTATTTAGTTGTGTAAATTGAGACACGAATACTAATAATCCAATTTTCGAAAGAAAATAAAAAATAAAAAACCATTTCTTTCTATTGCTCATCACTTCAATAGTCTGTTATGTATTTTATCAATAAAATTTATATTTGTTAATAAAAAAGAACAAAAAACAACATTTAAAATTAGAGATAATAGAAATAAAACACTTAAAAATAAAAATTTGTATCGCTCTGTTTTGTTGAACCATCATGAACTACGTCAAAGATAAAAAAAAAAATCTTTTTTTATTTTATTAGAAATTCCTTTTGTATACTTTTCTATACTATCTACTTGACTAAAATTATCACATCTGTCATCATCATTAAATTTTCACTAATTAAATAGTTATTACAAATAGAAAAATATAATAACATAATAGTATATATTTTTTGTTTATTCAATTGATATATCACAATAGTTAATTTAGGTTGGTCTAATGATTATTAATTTACTAATCCACTTAAATAAATGTCAAAAATTTCGAATCACATGTATACTATAATTCATTGACTAGCAATAAATCTGTTGAATTAATTCTTGACCTACTAGTGTGGCCGTGTGGGAATATCATGAAAAAAAAATGATATATCACAATCAAATTTATATCTGATATATATTTATTTTGGGAAGTTATTCTATGCATATATAAATTAATATAAATATATGAAAGATTATTTTATAATATAAGTTTTATCTTTTATATTCTATAAAGATTAAAATATAAATATCTCTAATAAAATTTATATTTTTATCCTTTGTATTTTAGGAAAGTGTATAATTGGTTTCTAAATCTTGAACGAAAATTTTATTGCTCAAATTCATGAAACTTGTAAATGGGTATCTTATAACACACATGTAGAATGGTAATTTTATCCACCCATGGATGGAAATATAAAAAATATATGCGATGTGATATCATATATGGTTAATGCTAGATAGGCATAGGCCACTTTCGTAATATCAATTTCGACTTATTATTTACATGAATTTTGTAAGACAGTGTTATATTGGACCTTGAGGGGTATAGTATACACAATAATGTAAACATGGATAACTTTATTTTATTCTTTTGCTGTGATGATATTTGGTTATTTATATTGTGACACTGCCTTGACATGTTTACTCAACTAAGGATGCGTGTTATTCATGGACTCATCTTGTCGTATTCATTCATAATAATGATTCATCTTTTTAAAAAAAACGTAAAAAGAATTAAAATTCCCAAATTCATAATGGGGTAAAAAACGAACAAACAGGGTTTATTTTCAGAATTTGAAAGTATTAATTTTTCATTTTTTCTTTCACCAAAAAATTACCATTTAAAATTTTTGAGTATTATTTTGTGAGATTATATGTACAAAGATTACCCGAAAAAAAATGGAAAAAATAGAAAAAGACTTTTATTTTACTGGCCGCCGTAGCCACTTAAAGAAGCTTTAATTGGCAATAGAATGAGAATCAATTATATAATGTCTTTTTTTAAAACTTTAAATTTTAATATATTGCATTCTCAATTAAAAATTAAATAAAAGAAAGAGACTACTACCGGATCGGACTACCGGATATATTACCCTTCAATTATCACTCATTGTCAAGCATTGCTTGAGCAATTAAATTTAGTGTAGGAATCTACATCATATATATTATATAGTTTCTAATTAAAGAAATGAATTTTCTTATAATTTTTTTTTATAAAATATTCAAATTAAATACAAATATCTTTATCAAGCTTCAATTTATTAAATGCAATTACTATAATTTTATTCTTTTAGAAAAATTTCTCTAAACCCTAAAAACAAACAAATGTTATTTTAATTTAGACACATTAAATAAAAATAAAATAAATTTATTATTTTCAAATTTTGCACGAAATAATAAAAATTTTATGGAAGTAAATAATTAGATAAAGTGAGGGTACAGTGAAAAAACAAAGTGAAATGCGTTATTTACCAAACGAAGCTTGTGTAAATTAAAGACTCAGATAAGAAAAGGTTTATGATGATTTTGTGAAGTAATAAGAGTGGTTGATTTCCTTAGTTGTCACTTTCAATGGAAAATGAGTAAAGCTTTATTATATTGAGGCTCAAACTAGTGGAAGATTTGGCTAACTAGATGTGAAGGGCCCCACTGAGTTTTATGGTGAGGTGGACCCCACAAATGGGTCTTGATTGACCTCATGGCTTGATATTATTTGGTGTTTGTTGCAACAATTTCATTTCCACTTTTAATAAACAAGTTCATTTGGTACTATCACTATATGGTTTCATCACAAATGTCCCCAAAAGGGTTTAATGGCAATCGGCACCCTTAGAAAAGTCCCATGCATAGCATAATTACATTTAAATGCTCTTTTCTTCTATTAATTAATTGTTATCAACAATTTAATTTTCATTAGTAGTAATTTTCTCTCTTAGTCGGATAATTGATATAACAATTAATTATGTAATTAAATTGATATTATTACTATTGCGTTCATAAATTCATATTTAAAAGAAAATCTATATATATGATTACTTGAATAGGTAGTCACAAAAGAAAACAGAAAGAAGGATGCAAATTAAAGTAGTCATATATATGCTTTAAAACATCAATTGGCCTATGATTTCGTTGATTACTCCAATGCAATTTCAACGTTAACTTTTGAGAAGTTTGTCACAAGAAAGGAGAATAATATGATGATGGTTTTGTTATTATGGCTTTTCCATCTAAATTAAATAAATATTAGCTGGAAATCAATGAATATTAATGGATTTAATTAAAATTAAAACAATTTTGTGTGGGAAGTTTTAAGTGTGAGTTTGTATCTCCAAATTAATTAAGTAATTAAGTAGTACACATGTATAAGAAGTTTTCTATTACCTAAGTTAGTTGTCGGAACAAAGGCGAACCAACACCAACCAAGATTGGGAATATAATCATGAAAAAATGCTTTGTGTACACCCATGTGATTATGCCTATATGGTTTATACTCTACAATGCAAATAAAGAAGAATAATGTACTCTGACCTCTCACATAAATTATCGGATTTTTTAATAGTAGAATGAGTATAGAATTATAGAAACTAGTCAGCATATGTATATATGTAACTATGTATAATGTTTCACATGACTAAAATCATGACTATCAATTGAAAGCTATTTTATAGTGTTTCTTCTAAAAGTTGTATACATTGATTTGCATGAGTACTAACATGCTAAGGCCAATTCTCTTTATCCAATGAATATTAACTTATCAAATCAATTATTATTTGTTGCATAGTGTTTAGTATTAGAAGGTAAGCTAATAAGTGATTTTTTGTGTATTAGCCTATTAGGGTTAAACAGGTACATATGTGTTATATGTCCATATTAGGGTTAAACAGAATTCAGCAATAATGATTAGTAGCTAAAATAAAACTAAGTATTAAAATGTTTTTTTCCAAGATATATTTGGATTTATTTGTTTAGTAAAATATAGAAAACAATATACTGGGGTTAAAAATATTAATTTCTAGATAAATCAATTACATAAATAATCAAATCATAAGTAAACTAAAAGAAAAGAAAATTTTCAAAATTTGTTTATTTATATCTATAATCACACAGTATAAAACATACACCTTTAAATTTTTTTAGAGTAAAAATTAAAAAACTTAATATATGTTTCTGTATCTGTTAAAATAATGCATTTTTTATTATATATAATAAATTTAATGGTTTAACCAGACCAACATACATTTCTTGTATATCTCAATTATTGCAATCCAATAGCTGTCAAAGTTTTAAGACCACAGAGATACCATGCCACATATTGGTGGGTGTCACATGTCAAAATAACACATATCCAATGAGCTTAAATTTCCATAAAATCTGGACACTGATTTCAACGTTTTATTCTTTTGATATATATAGTAGTAATAGTTAAGGTAATCTTCTGTACAGTGCCAATGTTCTCTGTTTCCTCCTAGCTTAGAAATCTTCTTTGCTTTCTGGCATATAGGGAGGTGAGTTATTGGGTAAGCCTCACAAAATCTGCTTCCCTTTAAGGCTCGTACTATTTTGTGGTTGTGTTAGCTCTAGAGACTGTACACATGTAAAGTTGCATTGGATTGTGTCAGGGCATGCCACTTCTAATTGAGAGAGTAGGTTTACATCATATTTGTGAAAGTGGCCATTTATCTGGGTCAATTTTTAATTACCTAAATGTTATGGTGACAACCAATAATAATATAGTTTTTGAGAAAAAAATTTGGCTTCGTTTGGGTTGGGTTACCAATTAAAGGATTTGATTTTTTTTTTTTTGTTCACGCTTAAGAATATTGAAAAGGCATTGCCAGCAATTGCAAGAAAATGTTTATACCTCGTACGAAAGAAAATGTTTATGTCTAGATTTCAGAAAACATATTATGTTAAAAAAATTGCGTTCTCCACCACAAAGAAAAAAAAACTATTTAAGATGTAAAAATAAAAATTGGATTCTCCATCTTAAATTAGATATATAAATAGATTATTATATTTAAAATTTTATGTCTCTACCTTGATGATATATTAAACATTTTGTAAAAATTAATGTGAAGAGTGAAGACATATCATCAAATCCATTATTGTTATGTGTGTGCATAACACATTAAATTAGATATGTAAATATATTATTATATTTAAAATTTATGTCTCTATTTTGATGATATATTAAAAATTTTATAAAAATTAATTTGAAGAAAACAAAAACTCTTCAAGATGTAAATGTGATGAAATAGAATTTTTTAATTTCAAGTCACCACCCAAAAAAAAAAAAAAAAAAAGGAACTCAGAATGCTTGGCTATCCTAATTGTAGTTTATTTTAAGTGTGGGCAGTATTTTTTTTTTTGCTTTTCTTTTTTTTTATTTTCTTTTCCAACTAGTTAATCTACCCACTCTACAACATTATACATTTTTTTTTCAGTGTTTTTCTCAACAAATAACCACTAAGATTTCCAAATTTGGTTGCATTGGCTTTTCATGATCTTTTTCAGCGGCCCAAGCCTCCAAGTACAAAATGGGGTTGTTGTGTAGTTTAATTTGGTGTCATGTGTTGAAGTCTAATATGTAATTCCTTGTGGTATATTAAGCTATTCGATTAAAGACGGTTAAACCCTCAATACCCTGTCAAGCCTCAAAGGGAGGCAGATTTTGTGTGCCTTACCCAATAACTCACCATATAGGGATAGGGATGCCACTATTTTCTCGATCCAATTCATTAAGTTTTTTTTTTTTCACATGGAATTCATTATTGTATTTCAATTGTTTTTGTCTTTTATGAAACATTGAGTAGTGGGCTCCCCTTTGGACCTAGCTTTTGAGGGGTGGATACTGAGCCCTTGTTGGGCCCATAATCTAAATTGGTGCATACATATAGCATCACTATATTTTCCTGACCAAAAAAAGAAATCACCAACCACTGTGGTTCTTCCAGTCTTGTACAAGAGTTAATACTACTAAGATACAGGTTAATTATATCGAAACTAAATTGAGTTGAGTTGATTTGGTCAAACTTATAATTGGCTTAAATAATTGTTAGAAGTTGGAATATATATATATATATATATATATATGGCGATATATTAACTAGCGGTAGACTTTTAAATAGAACTTGGATTAATTTTCGAGTTACAACTATAATATTATGACAAACTAAAAAAAAGTTTAATTATAACCCGTTCTTTTTAGTAGTAGATACTTATGGTAAATTAACCCAAAATTCCTCGATGACTGATTTATATGTATTTTGTTGCTTGCAAAATGCACATTAAAGATCTCTACCCGTTTTAGCAAAAATAATTTTTTGAGTGCATTTTTTATACTAGATTCAGAGTTAATTTGGATTGATTTTTTTTTAAGTATTTTCTTTTTTGTTTAAAATGGATTATTTTTTCAATGAGAATTGATAATTTGCTGAATATATATATTAAGGGAGTAGCTCCAACTCAAAGTCTTTATTTAAAAAAATAATAAATATTATTTGAGCTACTAATATAAAAAGATGATTGTTTAATGTAAAATCAGCTATTATTATTATTATTATTATATTTCAATTCAGCGTTAATTTTGAATATTTAACCAAAGTGACACGTTATATAAGAACTATAACCGACACGTTTATCAAATAGATTTACTAATACATCATAATGGATATAACGTGGAATAAACAAGAAAATTAAAAGAAAAAAGGAAGACACATCTAAACAATATAATAGCAAACGGTATCATCATCATCTTTATTCATGGATATCATAATCTCTAACAAAAGAAAAATGAACCTATAATTTATACATGTATACTGATTAATGAATGAATTGGGCTTAACGCAGTTTTTGCTCATTTGGATTACAAAAGAAATAATAATGAAATATGAATGTATTTCCTAACTTGTTTTTAGGTCGTCAAACAAACAAAAAAAATGTATATGAAGGTTGGAATATTAATTAAATTATTCTGAGTATATAGTTATACTAGCTAGCATGAGGTGGTGAACAATAATGTCTAGGAGTAAAGCCTAGAGAGGACAAAAATGGAGGCAGAGGAAGTTAGAACAGCCGCTGCCAAACAAGCGAGATCAATGCCTGTGAGTAAGGGAATATCTTTCAACTTTTCTAGTACTCCCACTTGAAGTATCATCATCACAGCATGCCCAATTTTAGACTTTGCTTCCTCAATTGATTGCATCCCCACCCACCTCCTACTACTACTTCTCTGATCACATTTCATTTTCTTGCATTAAACACTTAATTAATTAATTAAACTATAATAACGATAAAGTTGTGATTTAATTTGTGTTACCTTTGTATAGAAGAGATCAAGTAAGTTTGATTCACTCTGCATGGATGTTGTTGCATCTTTTTCTTTTCCTTTCTTCTTATCATTATTATTATTAGCAGCACTCCTTGACCCCACGAACATTTCGTATAAACCCGCTCCAAAAATCAGCAAGGCAGTTCCTACAAGGAACATGTCTACAAAAAGAAAAGAGTATAAATACGTATATAATACGAACACAAGTCTCATTCATACAGATTTGTTGTTGTATAGTGATTTGTGAAACTAACCTATGGCTTCAATAAGTAGATGAACAAGGTGATTTTGATCAAGCCTTTGAGCCAAGGTATGGAAATAATGACCATATGACTCCACAATAAGAACACAGCCCTTCATTATTAAATACCAACACACATGTTATTATTACATATATAGTTGTCTTCCATTAAATAACCATAATTAGTGGCTCATAGTATTATTATTATTAATTACCTCAACAAAGCAGAGTACCGAGCCAAGTAAAGATCCTGCTACTGCAAACAGTGTAAAAAACCTGCAATCGATTATTGCCTGCACGCACAAGAAGTAGTCAAATAAACCTAATTAATAAGATTAATTATTCTTAATCATATTATTCCATAGATATAATTACAGAATTACCCTTTCAATCATCATCTCGGGTTGTAAATCATTATTCCATTTCCACAGCTTGTTCCTTTTCATTTTGGCAGCACTTGCTATCAACGCTGCTAATAAATTTGACAATCCTTCGCGAATCGCGGCCGGTGGTGCCGACATGGCTGTGTTGGTGGCGGCAGCCAAGGATGCGGCCTTCACAGCCACCACTGGTTTTGTTATTCTTTCTCCCTTATTATCTCCATTATTGTTGTTCAAACTGGCCCTGCTGCTTTGGTGCCTCAAACATTTTACTAAGGAAGAAGAAGACCACGACGAATGAAGTAGTTGAATAGGCCTATAGGTGCGCAACAATCTAGTAGTAGTGGTTGCCATTGATTCAAAATTGAATCAAATATACAAAGTCCAAAATGAGGTGCGTTATTCCTTGTATATATATACCACAAATATATGCATGCATGCGCCAACCATGATGCATTATTATTCAAAACTAAAAAGAGAGTGAAGATTCGAAGCATATTGTAGGTGAGTTTGGACACATTTATACTCTCACGTGACAATTCCGGTTGCCTTTTCTAAAACGTGTGGGGCCTTTAGTTTTCTCCATCGAACATCTGTTCCATTACAATTTCAATTTCGTTTGGTAATAGTCTAATAGACACCGTTTTAAAAGGCAATGAAAAGTATGGGAAAATTCATAATGATTTTTTGGAGTTTTCTGGTGGTTATATTTCATGGACTAAAAATCCAATTCCAACCACGTTATTGACGCCACCCCGAAAATACTGAATAGTATGAGAATCGGTTACCGTCTGTTTCGTCTTCTTCTTTTTTTTTTGGTCTGAATTGAGATATCAAGAACTTTCTTGACCAAAAACAAAAGAAATTGGCAGTTAACTTATTTTTCTCCCATAATGGATTGCTATTGCTACCGTAATAAGAAAACTACAACTTTGCTTGTAGATTGTTTTTGGGCCTTTTTGCTCTGTTATTGGGCCAGACAAAAAATAGTGGATTATGGGAATTGAACCCGACGTGAATCGAACACGCAACCTTCTGATCTGGAGTCAGACGCGCTACCATTGCGCCACGGATCCACTGATGCTATATTACGCAGAGATATTATTTATTTCATGCTTAGTTCCTTGCTTTCCAATATTATTCTCAGGAATGTATAATATGGTGTAGGGCTTGAAAAGAAAAGATGTATTTGTGGTACATTTATGGCTGATTAACGTGTTAAGTGTTATGTAATATATTATAGGGAGCAAGGAAATGGCTGCCCAAAGTACACATACATTTACAAATTTAAAATTTTAATACCATAATTACATACATAAATAACATATTTGTATATATATAAACAAAAGTCAAACTCATCTCTTCTTCAAATTATTTTGACCATGCCTACTCAAATCAACTACCCCTCTTAGCTACAATGGTAGGAATTTGACCATGGTTAGCGAAATCAATCTTATTTAAACGTAAGCTGCACAACACTTGTTCTGGAAGTTCCTCTGGTTTATGTGCCTGTAGAATAATAGTTTTAAAAAATTAAAAATATTAAAATGTGGACATTTTCCATACAATGATTCTATGATAATTTTTTTTTTCAAACACTAAAAAATTCTTCAATTTGTAATAATATTCTAGTTTCAGTTAACAAAATTATTATTCAGGGCTAAAATATATATACATACCTCAATAGTTAAACCTACATCAAGTATTACATCTTTTGAATGGTCTCGAAGTGCAACAATTCCTTTTCTACACACATAGCTAAAGCGATGTATATCCAGATCAATCTCTAAGTAGTTAGGTCCCTACATACAGTTTCAAAAATAATAACAATAAATTAATTAATAAATTACAAGAACATTAGCAATTAAATTCCTCTAATCTACTATTTTACCTTAAAGAAATTGTGATGAGGGCGTGAAAGAATTGGTTTGGCATTGTAGGCATCTATACACTTCTTCTCAGCAGCAGCAAGAGTAAGATCCTCTGGATTAACCACCCCAGCCAATATTTTTAGCCTTTCTCTAAATGGAACAACGTTTTCTTTCGTAAACCCTTGCACCCTGTCCATCTCATTATTCACCAATTTCTACCAAAAAAAAAAAAACATAAAGAATGATAGATATTTTTAAAAGGAATAATGGAGAAAGAAATAAATGGAACATAATAAAGAACATGAAGCATATATATGTATAAGAAGAGGCAATAATGTAATATAATACCCGGATGCTCTCCTTAAAGTGTGGAGAAATCTGAGTGTCGAAATTCTCAGACAATTTAAAATATAATACAAGGCTTATTCCTTCCCCATCACCATCCTTAAGAAACATGGTTGGTGGGTACGTTGGCAACTGAAAAAATAAATTAATTAAAAATAAAAATATAGAACACACTTATTATAAATATAGCATTCTATATACGATAATGTTAAAAGCGTTTTCAATATACCTGGAAACTCAGATCTTTCTGTGTTTTTAACAGCTGATTTTAAAATATATTATTAAAATCAACAGTTATGAACACTGGAATATCTGAGTTATCAGGCATACATGAAACATTTACAGTAATATTATGTTGATCAAACTGCAAAGAATAAAGTGGAGAGTAACTACCTGTATATTAACAATAAGGAGAGAAGGTACATTCTGATGTTCTTTAACAGGGGGAAGTTCAAGATGTTGAGCAATGTGATTTACCTTCTTTGGACATAAAAATAAATCTACACCTATTGGTACATAAGGGCTGAAATCTGGAGCAGGACATTTTTCCTTATTTCTGTATATATATGTATATAGTTGTTAATTTAATTATTGCCACCATATTCAAATATTATGAAATTATTTATTCTGTATGTGGAAATTTATTAACATGCCTGAAAAAATTTTCACCGCGAAGATGGAAGACGGAAGGTGAATTTTGTGACCAAGAACGAGGAGAGGGCTTATCTATGGTTGAACCAAGAAGTTGAAGCCCTGCTTTAGGACGATTAGAAACTCTTCTTCCAGGTGCTTCTTCAACCCATAACTGATTTAACATCTTAATTCATAACTACTCTCACAATATGGATTCTTGTTGTTTGACATTAACTAACTTTTGATCATGCATTTGCCTTGACCTGATCAAAACTTCAAATACAACAAATTATGTGAAACCATGCATGCTACGTACAGGTGGTTGGCAAGGAATCAATGCTCCTATATATCCTAACCTTAGTCATCATCATCAATTCTTTTTTTAAAGGTCATTTTAAGTATTCTATATATAGTCAAATATTAATTCATTTCAACACACCCTAAAACTTTATATTTATGTATAAATAACTTTAATTATTTATAATCATTCTATGACCCTTATTTTGACCAATTTCGAAAATGTTTAAAACAGAGCTCCTCCTTATATTGGAATCTCTCCTTATCTTTCACTTCCAATAAGATGGTGACAAGCAAATTCTTTTTTTTTCCCTTTGTTTGTTAAGTTATATATATCTTAAAAACCAATGTGCCTAAGTTGCACAACTCTTTTATTTTCTTTTTACAATAATGTATATATTTAATTTTATTTAATAAATAAAAAAATTAATGAAGCAAGCAAGCAACTTTAACTAAGCAATAAAATCTTTTGATATGAATTGGTCAAAGAAGATATCTTATTGTTATTAGAAACGGACTGCATATAACCCGAAATTCGAAAAAACTATGAAACCAATAGAATTAATAGTCTATAGAACTCAATATTTTAATTTCATATTTTTTAATTAAATTTATTGAATTCTTAATAAAGAGTTTTTTTTATAGCGTTATTCATATGATTAAGATGAACTGTTGTAGCATTATTCATATGACTAAGATTAGCTGTTAGAAACACAAAGGTAATTACCGATTATACCCATACAGCTTCAGCTTCAGCTTCCTATCTTATTGTTGTACTTGATGATAAGAGTAGATGCAAATTGGTTTTAGGCACATGCGCCATGCTGCATATATATGCAATGCTCTATGCAGGTGCGTAGTACAGAGTACTTCCCCTACAACGGTGACATGACCTATGTGCCTATGCCCACTTACCACTATTCAAATCACATTTTTTCACCCTTACCAGTTAGTTACCAAGCGGTTCCTAAAATTTTCTTCTATCACAATTCACAAGCATTTTATTTCTAACCAATTTTAATAACTAAATTAGCATTTTCCTACTTTTATTTTTTTAGACAAATCTATTATAGTATAAGGTTATTCATCTATATATCGAGATGCTAGTTAAAATTTTTTAAAAGATTGAAAAATGAATATATCTTTATATTAAATAACAATAAAAACTGATTTATTTAACTTTTTACCAAAATTTGAAATAGGAATTATTTTCTAATAAAATAAAATTTGAGACTTAATTTGATGATTGAAATTTATTGAGAACTAAAATGTTATTCAGGGTATTACTTTATATTTTTTTTGTTTTGTTTACATTTTACTAATAAGACTAGGACACATCTTAAAATTATATTTATAAAAGTGTTAAATTAATAATAAATTTATTTTATTAGTTAGATTTAAATAGAAACATAACACTGTAACAGTGAGATATATGATCTCCCATGATCTCTTGAGTTTTGAGTATTGACATTGAACAAGACTTTCAAGTTTCAACTTTCAACAATGTCACGGGTATAAGTCATGACTCACGGGGTCAAACTGTCAAACCAAACCCATCCTTCATCTTCTTTCTTTCCCTTTAATTTTCTTTATTTTTACTAATATAAATAATAAATGAATAATGCTGGGGATTGGGTAAGGTAAGGTAGATCTTGACAACATGTGCCAACGAAACCATATATAAGATCCAAGCATCCTAACCAATAAAAATAATTAATTTATATAAGCTAATTTGACAAAGTCAATTTGTGCCTTGTTCTGTTATATGTTATATTAAACTACTTTTGTTCCATGTTTTTGTTTTAATCCACGACTTTAATATTCCCCTACAAGTTTAATATTATTTGGTGCATACTACATACACTATACAACCCTAACAAGCTAAGTACTATTAACTATTAAGTATACATAGATTATAAAAAATTTCAAACACAAATTGCCATTAGATGTATAATAATTAGAAGATATTCAGGTGTTTCAGATTATTAAATGTTTATTTGTTTTTAATCATTAATCTTAATCATAAAACCGTTGATCTTAATAAAAAATATTTTATTATTAAAATCAATTCAAGATCAACAATTAAAAATACTAAAACACTTGATATCCTGAATTACCTAAACAATTTCCGTAATCATAATAAGAATGCAATTATGTAAACGAAATTATCACACACAAATATAGGCGCTGTTTGGAATTCGAGACTTTGTGCTCAGCTCAAAGCTGCCATTAGCAGAGACTTGTACGAGTTTTCCATAGACGACGACACCACATCCAAACAAATTCAAATAAATTCTATTCGTACGTCAAATATTTTTTATATATTATATACATTTAGAAATATGATTTTTTTAATTAATTATATATTTAAATTATTTTTAATTAATAAAGTAAAAAAACGTAATTAATTATTAAGAAAATATACTATACGAAGCAAGATTGATAATAATACTTTTAAAAAAAATATATGTTTAATTTTTTGGGGTCCACTTAAATGCGACTCGTGACATAAAAAAAAGAAGACAAATGCGTTTAGACGAAAGTGATGGAAATGTAAAAGGCATTGAGTTGTGGGTTGTGATTGTAATTTTGTAAAGATGGCCCTATTATTTTCATATTCCAACAGCACACCATGTGTGCCCTTTCTCTTAAGTCGCTCTCTTACCACTTTGCATTTTTTTGTTATTTTTTAGTTTCTACTTTCTAGTCATTTTCATTCTTTGAAATTTGGGAATATTACGTTGCATGGATTGGCTTTTGTGCTTCATAACAGATTCTAAAATTGACCATGTATGAATTGGCCATATCTAAATCAATGGTCAGGGATTAATCATAATTAAATATACCCTTTACTAGAAAAGAAAATACTAATTTTATTCATTAAACAAATATATATTGTGCCAAATTTCTATAGCCATTAAGCTAAGCAACTTCAATGAATTCATCATTTGAATTTTTCAAACCTTGCATGTAATTTACTAAGCTGAGGGATGGACATAGCAACCACCATATAGTATATATACATGTGGTAATGTGTTAGTATATTTAGTAGGTAGAAATTACTTGTTTTAAAAAATTAATTTAATAACAAATCTATCTATTATAATGTATTCAAATTCAAATCAGACATATTTAGGGTTTTGTTATTAATTCAATAATAATAATGAGACAATTGTAAATTAAACCAAAATTAATGTGGTTAGGTACGGTTAGTTATATATGTAGCTGATAGAACATGTGCATCATGGTGCTTGGACGCCATTAGACCTGGTATTTTTCCCTAGCAATAGCATCAACTGCTCCATGCTTGATAATGATTAAAGCTAATTAAATAAGATAGGGTAGAAGCCAAAATTTTCAAAAAATAAAATATATTAGAAACCAAGATAGTAGAACAAATCTTTCTAGCTATATATTTTTCATCTTTTTCAAAGAATATCACTTTTATATCGATAAATTGTAACTCAATAATATTATTTTCTCTTTCGTTGTAAGAGGTCTTCGAACCTCACTTAAAAAAAAATATATCACTTCATTATAATATGATGCTCTAATTATAACTGCATTATTTTTCCATGTGGTTAATTAATAGATTATTTCTTTTACTCTTTATTTATTCTTACAATTTGATCAAATTTATACCAATTCATTTTTGGACATTTTATATACTATGGAATGTGTTTTAAGTTATTCAACAATTTATAATTATAATAAATAATACTAATATAAAAATAGAAAATTTTGATTTAAGTCCTTAAAACTTTTTCAAAACCAAATATTTTAAAAAATATTTATTTGATTGTGGTCATTCATCCTCTTGGATGAACACAAGGCACTATTATCCGCTTATGTGAAAAATAAAGAAGTAATATTTGGTTTGGTTGGTCTCATTTTAATAGGGATAGCGTGCTGTATTTTATTTTACTCATTTATTAATTTTTTGGTTATCTGCAACAAATATAATGACATTAATGCGGGATACAAACAAAAAAAAAAGGCTTTTTTTATTGTTGTAAAGTTTGGATCTAAATTATAGTCTTCAAAAATCTAAAACCA
>JASCZI010121944.1:521-14100 GCA_036250425.1 Stylosanthes scabra | reverse complement strand
TGGTGGAGCTTATGATTCGGTTCTCTAAGGACCGCCTTAGCCAAGAAACCAGTGATCAGAAGGATCTAGTCAAGACAAAGCAACTGCTTCAAATGACCAATCAAGACCTACTAGAGCTTGAAGAGGAAACATACATGTCGGATAATGAAGATCCTGAAGAAACTGCAAGGGACGAGGAAGAGGAGGATGAAGAGGAGGATTGATCTGATGCTGGACTGTTTCATGATATTTCTTCTATTTTATTTTATTTTATTTCGGATGACTGTAGACCTTTAAACTATCTTTATTATTGCTGAACTTTGTTTCCTTCTGCAGGTTATTAGTTCTTTCCCTTGATGTCAAAAGGGGGAGTAAACTAAAGAAAAACTTAAACTCTGTGATATGTCCTTTTGATATGTTATCACTGAACTAGTATGGTTTATTTTGAGAACTTAGTTGTCATATTGGAAAAATGCCTTTTTGCTTGTTGCTTTGCCTCTTTCCTTTTGGTTCACAGGTCACAAATTCAGGGGGAGCAAGCCTTATGAACTTCAAACCATATTCAGGGAAGTTCTCTAAACTTTCTCTAAGTTTTTCAAATTTGTCATCAAGGGGGAGATTGTTGACTCAATTAGTGTGATGACAAACTTCTCTTGCTTATTATAACATATTCTCTGTTTGTTTAGATCAGATATTGTGCATATCATACTTGGTCCTATGATTAATTTATCTTACTATATGCATTAGTCCATTAAATTATTTATTGCCTTAAATTGAGGAATCCGAATTGATCCTAATTGATAGCCCATGTATACAAACGGTCATATAAGCTGAGCTTATGGGATTCCTTTATCATAATGATAATGTTAATTTATTTCATTTCTAATTTTGTAGGAAATCATTCAAATTTCAATGAGATTGATCGAGAACCATTCATTCAAAATAGAAGATAAAGCAAAGGATCATGATCTACGAAAATGGAATGATATGAGATCGTGGACAACCATAACTCCTCAACGGCTCTATGCAATTTTGATTCAAGAAAGAATTCATATTTAAGAAGCATCATCTCAACAGCAAGAGGACACGAAAAAAAAATGAAACTGAGCAACTTTCAAGAGCATTTTGAATTACTTTCAATCTTTTCATCTACTTAGTTTGCCTTAGTCTTTCATACATCTTTGATATCTCAAAAGGCATATTGAGTGTTTCATATTTCATATTGTAAATTGTTTGAGTGATACACAACTAGGGAATTTAGTTGTGAGAAAAATCCTAAGTTAGTCATACTTAGGTGAGTGAATAGAGAGAGGAGTGAGCTCTCTGAAATTAGTGATTGTAATTGATTAAAAAGTTTGGTGGAACTCCATCACTGCAAGTGCTGGAAAACTGGACGTAGATCTCATTAAGAGATCAAACCAGTATAATTCTTGGTGTTCTTCTTCTCTTTCATCTTTTCTCTATCGGCTGCGTTGTTGAGAGACAAAATCTGTTTTCATTTCCTAAATCCATTGCGGTTTTATCTCTGAATTTGAAGAAAATTCTATATTCCTTAATTCACCCCCTCTCAAGGAATCTTCAGATAGCCTTCATTCCACATTTGCTCTTTGATGTCTTGAATAACATAAGTTTTAAATTAAAATTTTGGCAATATATACGTTGAAATATCATATTTCAAATTTGGTCTAGTTTCAAAAGTGCTGAGAACCATTACTTTGCTTGAAATGATGGCAGCCCAAAATAAGGAGGAAATGAATTCAAAGCAGAAGATGAATTCAGCCAACCCAAAAGAGATCGGAATGTAAAACACGAGTTTGATTCGGTGATATAAATCATTTTGATCCATTTATTCCTAAAAAAAATATTCAAATCACAAGTTTTAAATAGTTTATCATGCATTGACACATTTCATTTACCCCCTATTGGCTTTGTCTTTGGTCTAGCCCCAGTTGGCTTTGTTGTTAGTATTCAGCCCTCATTGGCATTGTCGTCCATATTTTAGCCCCTATCGATTTTCTCTTTACTGTCTAGCCTTTATTTCAATTCATTTAGTTCCAGTTAGCTTTGTCTTTGTCATTCAGCCCATGTTGGCAATTTCCTTCTCATTTAGCTCCAGTTAGCTTCGTCTTTGTCATTCAGCCCCTGTTGGTAGTTTTCTTCAAACTTAATTCCCGTCGACTTTGTCTTTGTTATTCAGCCTCTATTGGCAATTTCATTCCATTCAGCCCTTGCTGGCTTCATTTAATTTTCTGTCGGGTCTTACCCATTTCATTTCATTCAACCCCTGTTGGCTTCATTTAATAATCTATTCTGTCGGGTCTTACCCATTTCTTTTCATTCAGCCTCAGCTGGCTTCATTTATTTTCCTGTCGAGTCGAAGATGTCCATATCCAGTTGGCTCTGACCCATTTCATTTCATTCAGCCCCTATTGACTTCATTGAATTTCCTGTCAGGTTGTAAATGCCCATATTCAGTTGGCTCTCACCCATGTCTTTTAAATCCATTTCATTTGAATTCATGTTGGTCTCATTCAGTTTCAAATTAGTTTTCTGTCAATTATTCATACTCATGTCCAATTGATTCATGCAAATTAATTTTCTCTCAACCCATTAGTTCCAGTGGACTTTATTTTCATTATTTTGTTAAATTTATTTGTCCATACTTGTTTAGCCAAATATGTCTCTTTCAATCCATCAATCACATTTGTAATCTTATTTCCATCATAAGTTTAAAAAAAAAAAAGATTTTGTTGTCACTTCTTTGATTCCATTTTTTTTTAAGTAGTTCTCCTAGTCATGTTGTCGCAATTGTATTATTGCATTTTTCTTGTATTTATTTCTCATGGTGAAACAAAATACTTATTCATTTTTTTCTTCACTCATTTCTTAATTTGATAACACATAAACGAGTATTCATTCATTTTATCAAATAAGCAATGAGTAAAGAGGGGCAGTTGTGAATATCGTATTTTGTCCGACCAACAATAATATTTTCCAAAACATTTTCGTCTTCGGATCAAAAAAAAATTTGTTATTAAACATATATAGTATACAAAAAAAATATGTTGTGCAGAAAAAAAAAGAAAAAAAAAGAAGGGAATGTTCTTCAGCCCAGTCCAGTACTCTTCAAGACCAAAAATGTTCTTCACTGGACTCCAACCAAAATGACCAGACATGAAACGGTCCAGTGATATTCTACCCAAATTCAAAATGTCGGCATCATGATGAATGATAATAGTGGAACAATGCAAAAGTAAGAACAATATGTAATGGCAAGCACAGAAGATTAAACGCATTAGCAAGGTTGAGCCTCTGGAAAAGACGTTAGTGCATACCAATTTGAACCTGTTAAAATCAACAAAGCAAAATGAAGAATTAGTTGTAAGGAATGGGTGCACAATCATGAAAGACACATTTTTGCACACTATAAACTCAGGAGAAGACCACTAAAGAAGGGGCTGAATTTTTTGAAGAAAAATTCTTTAAAAAAAATAGAGAGGAGAATATTTTTTTAGTTCAGGGACAAACAAAGAGCAAGTTCAAATTGGCTGGTGATCACAAATTATTTTAGGGGAGATTAGAAGACACAACGAGCATATTCAGTATTAGGTACTCATTTTACCTGAAATATGATACAAATTTGTCTTTTATCTATTATGTAATACTCAAGGATTCAAGTAATAAATTTCTGTCAAAAATGTAGTAAATACTTACTTTGATTCTTGATTGGCTTCTGTCTTCAATCCTTCTGTTGTTCTCTGGAATCTTTTTGTTTTCAGCTTTATTTTCGTTCACTTAAGCCTTTTTACTCCCCTTTAAATTCTGCTGTCTTACTTTTGTTCCTAGCATACATATATTATTGCCAAAAAACTACAAGTTAATTCTGAGCCAATGTATAAAATATGTGAACTCCGAAGAATGGTGGTATTGTTTGTTTAAAAGAAAAACGTTCGAATATGCCATTGTAACTTGTGTGCATGGGCCAATGTGAAAGTAATACATGCTCAGACACAAATGTGCCATTTTTTTATTTTATTTCTTGAAAACAGTGATGTGTTAAGTTATGCTTGTTGCTTCATTCATAACGTTTTGTTTCAACTTTCAACTTTATTTTAGTAGCAACCTTTATTTATATAACATTTTGTTTTACTCGTTTGTGCATATGAAAAAAATAATAATGAAATAAATATGATGCCAGTGTCAGGAAGTGTGAGTATAATTTCTCATGCATTGTCTATTTTACTTAGGACATTAGTTTTACCCTTACAGGTTCATTAATCTTACGGATGATATATGTGTTCATTGTTCAAATAATAACAAAAATAAATAAATAAATTGAAAGCTTTAGCTTACAGTTAATCATCGCACCTTTTATTTTATATTCTTTGTCTAGGATGATTACGTTTTGCTTATTATTTATTTAGAAGATTTAATTTTTTTTTTCTTAAATATCGTCTTTATGTGGATATTAACTTGTGAATAAAATTGTTTATTATGAGATATTGTTTAAATATATAATATTATTTAAATTATAATAATTCGCATAGTATACTCAAAGGTAACCGTTTCAACGGATATATTAAGAGTGCAGTGAAATTAAGTTTTCACCCTTCGTTACACATAATCAGACTCCCGAACTCAATACATCTTTAAAAGATCAGTTTTCACAAATTCAAGGTTTTATCCGATTTTTCATAATAAAATTGGTGGCGACTCCATAATTAAATTCATTTTCAAAACTTCGGTCACATACTCGTCGCAAAGTGGTCCGTTTCGAGCACGGTGGGACATAGTTCTAAACCAATTGAAGATTTTAACAAAATAAAGTATTGCACATTTATCAAGTCCTTATCTCTAGTTCAATTGATAAATCATGAGGATTATTTATGATTACTAAAATTCTCTCGAATCAAATAATCAAAACAAATATATAGAAGAAGTATACCTCTCAGTAATTCTAACTCTGTAATGAAAAACCGAAAATCCTAATCCTTGAATTTGACGAATAACTTAAAATTGAAGAAAATCGAAAACTTGAATTAGTAAGCTATGCCAGGATGAACAAAGCTCCCCATCCTCTATAATGGAGTTTAGCTACTCATAATTCTAGAATTTGCAAATTAAATCTATGAAAAGAAAAAGTACACAACCCTAATGGTTGAGTCCCTTTTTTATAATCAACTAGTAAACTTAAAACAGAAAACAAAATTAAATCTAATCTAATCACCTAATCTAATGTAAAGAACCTCCTAGTAATTTACAATCTTGTCCTTGGATTAAATTCTTCTTGCTTTGCCAAATGATAATTGAAATATCCTTTGATTAATTCCAAAATTTTTCACTAAAATTCAATAAGTTCGAGTAGCTTCATGATTTGGCATGAAGTGTAACACGTCACTTTTATGACCTTGGGCATCAAGTTATGCAAGTGGCGTGTAACACTTGGTGGCGACGTGTTACATGCCACTTCTTTGAAGCTTCAATGGTGTGTTACACTTCATGTTCATGAAGTTTGCAATCTTCCAGGAATCTCATTTTCTCCAACTTTGTGGCGTGTAGCACTTGGTAGTGGCATGTTACACTTCATCATGAAGTGTAGATGAAGTGTAGCACACCATGGCCATGGTTATGCTTCAGGGGCTTTATTTTCTCCAACTTTGTGGCTTGTTACACTTCATGTTGAAGTGTAGCACGCCACTAACCCTTGAGGTTTTGATGATTTTCAAAATTTTCTAAGTTATTGGCGTGTTACACTTTGGTTTGAAGTGTAACACTCCATCAACTTTGAGGTTACTGGAAGTTATTTTATTGTCCTTTAAGTTTTTTCAATTCTTCCTCCTTCTGTTCTTCTTTGATTTTCTTTTATTATTTCTTCTTCAATTCTCTTTCCTTTTCCTCTTTTCCTTGTAAATCATAATAATTAAGCAATCAAGAGTTTTTATATCAAAAAGAATGGAATTGCTTACAAAAGAGATTATTTCTTTCTTAGAAATTAAGTAAATTCATGAAAAATTTTTCTAATGATGCTCATGCATCATACACCATTCATCATTTCAACAGCTTTCAATGCTCCTCCAATCGCCTTATATCTAACGAAGGCAAATGATCCCTCTCATATCAACCGCTTCTTCCTTGAAATGAAGACATCAATCACGAATCCAAATCTCCCAAACAGCTTATACAAGTCTCTTTTGGTGCTATGCACTGGTATTTTGTCAACAAAGATTGTATGAGGCACTTCCTCTCTTGATCCTGAGACGCCCCTCTGTTTATTCCAACCTCTTGCCCTGTTCCCAAACCTCTAAACACCGGATACAAACCCGTTATCACTCTCCCCCTTATGCCAACCTCCGGCTATAAACCTCTCTGTGTTTCCCTCTTCTCACACCTCCCCTCATATCTACCGTATTAATTGTCTCCTATGCAATAATGTTCAACCAAAAACCAAAAAATAAAATGTTAATTATTTATAAATTCTTAATATTGTTTAAAATATTTAATTTTTAGAATATTATGAGTCTTGTTTATTTAACATTTATTTTTATTCCTTTCAAAATAAATCCTCAAAAATATTATTTTGACAATCTTCTTTGCATAAAATTCTATTTGTTGGTTACTTTTCAATATAAAATTAAATGTTAAATTGATAATATTAATATTAATTTAATGTGATTTTAACATTTCACTGTAACTATTTAACATAAAGAAAATAAATCACTCATAGTTTTATATTTTTAAATATATGTATAATTTATTTAACCAAAAGTTATATATGAAAAATAGAAAGAATAATTCATTTAGTTTTTTTTTTTTTTTTTACAACAAATACCTGTAAACGTACCCAAAAAAAAAAAGCTTATTTCTTATATTTTTTAACAAAGTGCTTACTTCGTATATTTAATGACCTGACGTTTTATTATATAAAACTTGTAAAGAAAAAAAAAATTCCATTATCCCTGATCAGCAAACGATTTTTCATGTTATAATTTATGAAGTCATAGGTGCAATTTGGTCATTTGACGTGTCTTTGTTGCTTTCAATTTTAAAATCATTCTAATCTACAACTCCTTGCATATACATATTCTTTCAATTTGTAGAATTACATAAAAACAAGCCTTTGAAAATCAACCATTAGATCGTTTGTTTAATATAATCTAAAATTGCATATTTACTGGAACTCTAATGTAGCTCTTTTATACATATTCTTTTCTTATATTCAAATATTTTTAAACAAAGTCACCAAAAAAAAATAGTTTCAAACAAACTTATAGTGTTTGTTTAGAGGACCAAGACGAGAATGAAATTAAATTCTTAGTCCGTCTTTAAAATTATAGTCTTTTTTTCAGTATTTCCAGAAAATTGGGACACAGGAACAGAAACTTTTTTACGGAAACTAAAATTTTAAAATTTAATACAGTCTGAGTTTCTGTCTCTTAGTCTCTATTTCTCTCCCAAACACAAACTCATTTCAGTAAAAAAAAAAAAAGCAAAAAAAAAAAATTAATTTAGATAAAAGAAAAAGATATGAAATCTCTTCATATTCTTGGGATTTTTCCGTAGTCCGCGTACTTATAGTCGCAAATCAGTAATCAACCTAGTCAAAGTATTGGGCAAGGTTATGAGAAGTGGACCGATCATTAAACTGATAGAGTGACTGGTCCAATGGTTTAAAAGTCCGACCGAGGTTGAACTGTGATCCGATCAATTTATTTAAATATATAATAAAATAATTTAAAATATAATATAAAATTATTTAAAATATAATATTTTTATTTTTTTATTAAAAACTAGTTTTTCCCATTAAAAACCGGTCCGATTTTACTGATTTAGCGATTTGACTGATTTTATTGATCTTTTACCAACCGATTTTACACATGAATCGGACCTCCAATTCCTAATTTTTCCGGTCGAATCGGCCGATCCAGTCCAATTCTCAAAACATTGGTATTGGGTTGCTCATTAAAAATCGTAATATTGAAAAATTTTAAGAATAATTGAGATTCTAGCTATCATAATTATTTCTAATTAGAATGAATAATAATTAAATCAAAATCATACTATTGTATTTTTTTTTTGTCTAAATCATATGGCAAGACAATTCTTAATAATAAATTTAATAAGTTAAAAAAGTAAAAGTATTAAATAAATTAGAAATATAATAAACATAAATGTCTTTAATTTTAAACATTATAGGAACTATATATAAATGATAATATTTTTACGTGATACTTTTTATTTAGTAGTATTAATTAATGTTTCTCATTTTGGAACCATTACTTAGTTGTGGAAAATTAATTCTAAAAATTATATCTTGATTGTATATAACTTTTAGTAGTATTAATTAATGTTTCTCATTTTGGAACCCATTACTTAGTTGTGGAAAATTAATTCTAAAAATTATATCTTGATTGTATATAACAAAGTAATATACGTGATTGCAGTTTAAAATATTAACAATATAAAGAATATCATGATGATTATAATGAATATCAATTAAATTAATATCATATTATTGTTAAATGCGACAAGAAAATTATTAATAATGAATTTGATAAGTTAAAAGCTCGAAATATTAAATAGATTAGAAATGTACCTAATATAAATATCTTTAATTATAAAATTTAGAATTTATATAAATGGTAATTTTTTGTGTGATTGTGGTTAATTAGTAATATTATAAAATGTTTATGATTTAGTGAATGTGATATTTTTTATCTAAACACTATTAATTAGATGGAGAAAATTGATTCTAAAAATTATATGATGATTATATATATTAAAAAAATGTCTATGATTAAAAATAATAACAATGAAAAGTATATCTTGATTATGATTAACAATAGAAGACATTTCCTGTATCCTAATAATAAAATAAGGGAAGGTCTACTATGAGGACATTATAGCTATCTTTTAATAAGAACATTTGTTTGATCTAATAAGCTGTTGACACGTGGCATTATTGAGCATGGGAGTATATGCCTGTCATAAATTCAGAATGAACCACTTTTCTACTTGTCACCTAATGATAAGCCTAACTCATGTGTCATCACTAGAAAACTAAAATGGTGTCATCATGCTAGAATTTTTCATAAAATAAAACATACAATCAAATTATTTTATCTTAAAAATAGACAATCACATGAAAATATTATTAAAAATTATAATGAACTATTATTTTTTTTAGTTGAATACTGAACTATTATAATGAACTATTGTTATAATGAATAATTATTTTATTCTTATATTATTTCAAAAATAGGTAGGATGTCGATGCCAAAAATACTGATATGATAAATTCTGGTGCTGTTATGTCTATTTTTTTCTATGCAAAAAATTTTAAAAAGGTAATTTATATTAATTATATTAATTAAAATATAAATATACATTTATTAAATGATTATTTGAGAAAGTAATTAATTATCTAAATTATACATATTGTATAATGATCACATGTCATGATTTTGGCAAATACTTGATAACAAATCACTATATCAATCAATAGATTATATTAGTCACACACAAAAAAAAATCAATCAATTATATTAATCTACAATTCAACAAAAAAATATATTATTCTATAATTGGTAGAATTCTGGTGTCAAAAATATTGACGGGCGTATTTTGATACCAGTATATTTATCTATGTCTTCAGTATATTATCTTAGAAAAGTAATTTATAATAATTATATTAATATTAATTAAAACACGATAAGTACTTATTAATTAAATTTTTTAAAAGTATTTAATCACACAAATCATTCATGTGATAACATAATTCAAATAAATTATAATTAAATAATGATTACAATGCATAATCGTCAGATATGCTAATGTGATGCATTTTGATGTTATTATATATCTATTTTTATCTTTTTTTTTTGGAAGTTTTTAAAAAAGTAATTTATATTAATATAATAATTGAATCATTAATGTATTATATAATGATTAAATCAAACCAATTCTAATTAATTAAATATTATAAATATATAGTAGCCAAACATGCTGACGTGATATATTTTTTGTATTATTTTTTCATACGTCTCTATTCTAAATATTATTTTGAAAAGTAAATTATTTATTAAATAGTTAGATTTGTCAATAATTATAACATTATTTATCATTTATCATTTTTTTTAATAGTTATTACTCTTTTTTATATCTTGAACATTATATATATAATGTTTCATTCGTAATTCATAAGTGTTTGTTTTAGAGCATGAAACTTTTATTGATATTTCTTTTTCTATTGTAATTATTTTGTACAATAAAAATGTACTCTTCGTTTTTCATCAAAATTGATTTGTTTAAAATATAAATTAAGATTTTATCTTTTTATGAATATAACGATGTTTTTGTTTGTTTAATCATATAATAATTATTCGATATCAACTTTTAAATTAAAATCACTTTAATTTCTTTATAAATCTATTTTCAAAAAGCATCAATAACGCGCGATCTAATCAAAATGAAGATAATAATGCTATTTTAGTTTTAAAATTGTAAAAAAAAATTAGATTAAGTATTTAGAAGATAATTATGTCATGACTAATTTTGGTGGTATAACTATGATATTAAATATATAATTGATATAATTCAAAACAATATTTATGACAAAAGAATTATAACAAAATAATCATTTAATTTTTAAAACATAAATAATAATAAACATTTTTGTACATCGCATGAGTTCTTACACTAGTAGTAACCAACAACACTAAAATATCATTATCTTTTTGGGTTTTATCTTTTATGGGTCGAGCTTTTTTTATTTTATTGGAGTACTATTTCTTTTTTATTATTATTGGCCAAAAATTTTTTAGCTACCTAACATGATTGAAATAAATAATTTGATTGAATTTACTTGAGCAAAATATATATGAACCTAACATTACTCTAAAAACATTTCAATATAATTAACAATATATTATGACATAAAAATCACGCACATATATATAATAGACAATTATCAATTTTTCTTCCCTAAACATTTTTGGCCCTTCTAAGAAACTATCTAGCTTCGCCCTATGTTAAATTGATCATGGGAATTCGGGATTTTCAAAATCAATTTTCAAAAAAACTACTCATTGATCAATTTTTATTAGGCTATTATTCGGACATCCTTAAACACTCCTTCTAAAATAAGAAGTGCAGCACTCCTCATTATTAAAACAAATTTCAGCATTTTATTTATTATTTTTTACATTAAGAGTGCAGATTTAAAAAAATAACCTATTAGTCATGTTAACACTTTTTCTTGACAAGATCTGAATTTTCTATAGAATGTTGGGTTTTCTTTTCATAGATTGACCTTTTTTACTTTTGGTTGTGTTTTTTGTTAAGAAATTTAGTTATTTTGGGCTGCCTCTTGATTTTGAATGTTAATGGGCTAACTTTTTTTTACTTTAATTTTTTTAGAATAGTTTAAATGAGTTTGGATAAATAAAATTTTAGCAAGGATTAAGTAAGATTTTAGCGAACCAAAAAAAAAAAAGATTTATTGAACTACAAGATGTACTTCCTTTATTTTTTTTTTTAAAAAATATTTTTATAATGGTTCAAACCTTGAACAAATAAAATAAAAAACAAAATAAAATAATTCTATAAAATTATTTAAAAATATTGTAAAATGATTTTTAATTAGTAATGAAGTTACGTTGATATTAATTTATTTACATTCAAATATCTTTTTGAAATTATTTAATTCTTGTTATCATAATTTCATTTAATTTTTTTAATTAAAAGTGAGACTTTAAAGAGTATGAATAAAAATTTTAATCAACTGTGAATTATTTTAATAAATTTATAAATAAAATAATATAAGAATTTTTTTATAAACGTTCAATGAAAAACATTAGGATCACCAAGTAAGTATAAATTCTAAATTCTAAATGCTAATCCTCTCTTTCTTAGACGATAATTTAATTATAGTCAAACTTTTCTATTTGCTTAATTACAACTATTTAGATTATACATTATTGTAAGAAAATAAAAACCTAATCATGTAATTGTCTTTGAAATTCAGTATCACTACCATATTTATCAACATCCATTCTTTTGAAGTTAGTTAGATATTTGATCATCATACGAATTGAAATATATCCTTTAAGCATCATATTTTAATAATTTTAACTTTATATATACCTATTATCTAAATACAAGAAACTTTTTTATTTGTATAAATATGTATGATTTCTTTTGGAAAGTAGGTTATGTCAATTATTAGCCTGATACTCATACTAATCTTATCTTATTATAGATCATTGTAAGTTAGTCTGGTGGAATCATTTATATCGATTTAAAAATCTTTCAAAAATAAAATGATGCATCACACTGGATAGAGTATTATTTTTTGTTCTATCCCTATATAAAGAAAATTTTATAAACATTTATTAAGAGTGTGCATAAGACATACATAAATAAGTAGGGACACTAACCACATCCCCTAGCACAAGTGGTAAATGGCTTGGGTTGCTTAAGTATCTAGTCCCAGGTTCGAATCTTGTAACCTTGTGGGCGACATATATGCAAAAGATGATGTAGCCACGTCAAACCCCCCGCATTCGAACCTTAAAACCTTGTGGGCGGCATGTATGCAAAAGATGATGTAGCCACGTCAAATCCTCGCACTCTCATAATTTAAAGAAAATAATTGATGACTGCATTGTTTTCATTTTCATGTGTAGGATGAGAGGTATATATATTATTCTAAAGCTCTCAACTTTTTATATCTACATCTCAAAAATATATGATAATTACTAATAATTATGAATGCACATATATTATATAAAATATAAATAAACTCCAATTAGTTGGGCCACCCGAGTTCAATTGGTATGAGAACAAACTCATACCAATGCATGCCAAGTGAAAAATAGTAGATTGATGATATGAACATGAAGTAGTGTTATGATGATGCATTGAAATTACCTTAATCATATAAAAAATGTATTAACATTAAAAATACTAAGCTTATATAATAAATGAGGCAGATTCAGTAATATTACATTATAAATCCTTATCAAATGTTATGTGAAGCATGATATATATAGAATTGAAGTGTAAAAGAATCTAATGGAACACATTGAGAGTCAGCAGGCTCCTTCGATCCAAATATAATTTTATGAGAGATTTTTGTTTTGTTAAGCAAGTATCCATTATGATATTCATCACATTTCTACCTATATATTAATGAAATTTTTTTATGAATGATTTTCAGTTTTATTCGTAATAATAAAAACCACCTTCAAAATTACGTTAACACGCTTATATATTATTCCTATAAACTTTCCCTCTTCTTATCTACTACCTTAGCTTCTTTAATTCTACTATATATAAATACTCCGTCCTATCTATTTATACATATAAGATGTATGTTACAAAAAGGGAAAAGTTGTAAATCATGTTACAATATGTATGCAAGGTATTTATGATTAGGTTTTGACGAATGACAACCATTATGGAATTGATGACAACCATCGAAAGATTTGAGGATCCACTTGAAAGCAAAACAACAACTACGACAAGAACACAAAGACCGCAAGGTTGAAGATGTTTTAGAGTCTTAGGACTTAGGTAAATTCTTGTCAAGAACCAAATTAAA
>JASCZI010121940.1:9552-20076 GCA_036250425.1 Stylosanthes scabra | reverse complement strand
CGACAGGCTTATATTTATAAACAATATATATAATTAGAGTCAAGAGTCGTAACAACCTAGCTCTTAGCATTGGTCATGACGTGCTAAAAGTTGGGATGTTACATGGACCCTATGCAAGGAGCGAGTGCTAGGACAACTCGAAGGATGTCTAAAGTAATCAAACTAATCCCCACTCCCGGGTTCAAACCACCTAGGAAGAAGTGAACAATGAATGATGTTTATGAATTTCACTTTCATTGCGTTTTGTGTATCCTATGAAATTGTTATAATGCAGCTTTAGACTTTTTTATTTAATGTTTTCTTTTGATACTGTGTGGCCTGTTGTGCCCTTTTGGTAGTTCTTTAGCTGATGTAATGATGCAACTATCGACATCCATGGTTATTGTTATAAATTTATGCTGTTGTTTTCAAAAAAATTTCAAAGTTCATGTTGAGAAGTTTAGGTTGAAGTTAAACTATTATAATGAAACCAATGCCAATGCAGATATCAATGGCCACTATCATGACTTTTCATTGCAATTTTAGAATTTCCATTTCATCAACAGATATAGGGAGGTACTTCTTTTATGACGTTTAACAAGTTACAGGTTGGGTACACATTACTTGCCTAACCCTAAACCATTCCAACAATTCCAAACAACACCACCATCATCACTATGCTCAGCCCTAAAACCCAACATTTTAGAACTCTAATCTCAGCCTCCAGTTTTCTCACCCTACACCCTAAATTAATCTTCACTTGGTCTACTTTGGTCTCACATAGTTCCCTCCCTGCCATGCCTTCATCCCCATCTGCCCAGACAAAGAGACCACACCATCTTAGGCCAGAGGTCTGCAATGAAAATACCATTATTCCATTAACAATCATTACACACAATAAACTAAAAAAATCGTTACCACTCACATTAAAGTTTGGGCAACCGTAGAAGGGTCTGTCAAGGTTCAGTTCCGTGCCAGACCACTACAGAACTGGGCATAACCCACTAGGGATGAGCGCGGATGCGGTTTGGTTCGGTTTTAGAAGAAAAGTCATCCAATTCGATGTTACATAAAATATTTCGGTTCGGTTTGGTTTGGTTCGGTTTGTTCGGTTTTTCATTTCATTCAAAATATAACATGTCTTAGTTATACCCAATATACTCCAAACATGTCCTATGCTATTTTCATAAAAAAATAACCAATAAAAATAAAATCATACAATAATACAACTCTATAACAACAAAAAAAGTCTTGACATACTAGTTTGACAAGAAAAGAAATAATAGATTAGTAATCAAATGCCTTGTAGGTTCAAGGAAATAAAAGAAAAACTAATTTGAATCATCCAAGACTGCACTATTTGATATTTGATATTCTAACGTCTTTAAGCAAAGTGAGTACCTAAATGTCAAAAGGAAAAAATCCTTTAGCAAACAAAACCTGCAATAATACCAAACAATAATAATTAATATGCATTTGTAAGGCAAGAAGGCAACATATATTCATTCAGAATCAAAGTGAATAAGATATTTTATATCAAAGTGATTAATATGTATTTGAAAGGCAAGAACACAACATTGTTCTGTGCCAAAAAAAATTATACTATGTTCTTATTACATGGGGTTCAATTTCAGATGGATTTGGAAGAGCAATAGCTTCTGTGTTACCAATGTTATCAGTTGAACCTGCAAAAATATCCCAAACAGAGGAAAAACTAAATTGAAAACAAAATACAAAAAAATTTTTATAAGAGGGGAAGTCCCTGAATTTATACAACACAATAATAATAACAGTAATAATAAAAAGAATATGTGGATCCATTGTAATGTAACAGAGAAGTCACATCTGCAAAGTTCATAATTCACCCCTCTTCAATGATTCTATAGCAAAATTAGATGCTTGGCCTCACATTCAAACGACTTCCTAGCTTTTGAGCCTTCTTCAATAAATTCATAATCCAATGTTATAACTTATATATCAATAAACATACTAATTACAAACTATAGTTTGTGACAGGATAATCATAATAATAACCTTACAAGATAATCAATAGAGAAATATTCAACACCAAATTGGTCTAAAACAAAAAATCGAAGCAAAATAACAAATAATTAGAAGATTACTTGAGGTTACATTTCAGTCTAGATGCATGTCGTTGAAGCTGGACGAAGGGGATGGGCGGACCTTCCTCGGGACAGTGAAGTAAAAAACCAGAAAAACCCTAAACTGACTTGAGGTTCCATTTTCAGGCGCTGCTGGACGGCGTTGAGGGGGTGGAACGGCACTGCGATGACGTTGCTACTTGCTAGGACGGACGGTGCTGCGAGCCTGTGCGACGACGTTGCTGGGACGCATTGCAGGGACGACGTTGATGGAATGGAGACAGTTTGAGAAGGATACGGTGGAACGACACTGCTTCGGCGATGGACGGGGCTGAAGAAAACGGTGGAAAGTGGCAGGCTGCGAGGCCGACACGACGAGAAGACTAGACAACGGTGGCGGTGACGGGGTCTGGCCGTCTGGGTGAGACTAGTGAGTGGCAGTCTGGATTTTGGAAGATGGGTGGGACGGTGGGACAGGGGTGAGCGCCGCTGTGTCTTTGTATGTGTCGAGTGAGAGAGAATCAAGTAAGATGTCTCATTTTAGGGTTTTTTTGAGGTAGGGCTAATGTGTAATATTAGTAACTAGGGGTACATATGGAATTTTAACATATAACCATTATACCCCACGGTTCGGTTCGGTTTGGTTCAAGCTTTGGGAATCAAAACCAAAAACCGAACCGAACCGATAAAAACAGCAAGCAAAGTGAATTTTCAGTTTTTTCGGTTTTTGGTTTCTTTGGTTCGGCTCATCGGTTTTGTTCGGTCCAGTTCGGTTTTGCTCACCCCTACAACCCACAACCACACCATTGAGGAACCTTTGATCCTCTTCCGCGAGAGGGTGTCTGATAAATCCATATATGTTAATAATTTTTTAGCTAAAAAGAATGGATTTTATCAACTTAATTTGCCCTTAATCCTTGTGAATACATGCCTTTATCATATTTCTCTAATTGAGCTTTAATTATGAAAAAATTGCTTTTTATGCCTTTAAATTGTCAAATTAATTTCACTGTTATTGCATTCGATACCTTGATATGTTTGTTTAAAATGTTTAAGGATAGAGAAAAGCAAGCAAAAGTGAAGGAATTGATGAAGAAAATTGGAAGCTGAAATTAGCCCAGATATGTATATACATGCATGCGTGCATACACACACAAGCCTGCAAGCTCTCTGTTGTGCACGTATGCATGCGTGGGTGCATACGCAACGCACCCTGTCACATGCCTCATTTAATGAGCACGTGAATCAATTTTTGGGGGCCCATTTTTCATCAACTTTCAGCATCAATTAGTGAGATTGAAGGCAAAAAATGTGGTGATACAACATATAACATACAAGAACACTGAAAATTACACACACAAGATCAAACACTCATTCTCTCATTTTTAGTTGATAGTTTTTAGCTCCCCTAGGGTTTAGTTCATAATTCTAGAGAGAGAAGTTCCAACTTCTCTCTAGACTTTAGGGTTTCAATCTTTACTTTCTCTTTAATCCTTGATTGTAGTAGTTAATTAAGACACATTTCTACTCTAGTTCTTGCTATATTCTCTTTAGTTTGTTCTTAGTTTTATCTTTTATGAACATATGATCTAGTTATTGTGAACCTTGGATTGAGCTTAATATATATATTAATGAATGTTTGTTTTTATGTCATATTGATGTTCATTTGAATTGTTGTTATTGATATTTTGTATTGGGTATTGTTAGTTTTTATCATTATTGTCATTTATGATGTTTGATATTTATGTCCACTATGTGTTTGACAAAATGCCTCAACTAGTTATGGAGTATATTTTTATTCTTGGTTTTGGGTTGAGATGTTTAGTAACTTGAGTCACAATTGTATTGATTGATTGGTGATTGAGGGCTATTTAATTTTTCTTGTTTTCACTAATGCTAATCCTTTACTAAACACAATTAGTAAGTGGATTAGGACTTGTGATTGGGATTAATTAAAACCAATTGATATTCCTCAATTCTTAGAGGTTAACTAATTGACCTGCTCTTTGATATTGCCTTGAATTTTAGTTAGTGACAAGGATTGTGACTTAACTCTCAACCCTAACCAAGATCTTTATTAGAATTTGAATTTAATCTCTTTTAATTGCCTTGTTCATTTATTTCCTTGCAAACCTTAGGTTAGAATATTCAATCAAACAATCTTTTCGCTCATAGCCAATAGCAATCCTTTGTTCAATTCCTAGGGAGAACGACTTGGGATTAATACTCTCGGTTTTGGTTTGAATTGTGACATTTTAAAACTAAATTTGATCATTGTCAATTATCGGTTGGGCTAACTACAACGTTGTTGGGGAATTGAGAATTTCCTAACCGGTCTTAGATAGTGCATCAAATTTTTGGCACCGTTGTTGAAGAATTGACAATGTGTGCTTGTTATTGGCTAATGTACATATGTGAATAGTGTATATAGCCTTGACTCTTACTTGTAGTTAGGATTTATTACTTAGTAGTTTTTAGTTGTAGTTGTTTTATCTTGTTAAAACTTTGCTAGTTATTAAATAATTGCATGATACATATGCTTTCCAATTTGGATGTTGCGGTCATTGCCCAACCTGAACTTAGTCCCCTTTGATCCGGAGATCGAAAGAACTCTTCGGGAACTTAGGCAAGTTCGGCGTCGGTTAAAATTTCAAAATAGGGGTACTTTGACTCGTGGAGTGTCTTTTGATTCAATTATCCCTTTTTACACTGTTAACAATAGCGCACACGAAGAGGGAACCATATACTCTTCTGCTACTGTTTCTGAAAATTCCTTGAGTGTAACAGGTGATGAAGATATAGCAGAAGATCTCAATCCAAGGCTAACATTGAGAAAGCTTCAAGAACTGGATTTGGCGCTTCAAGCCCAACAAGCAAGATATCTGGAGCTCAATGCCAACTTTGAGCTAAAGTCAAGCTTCATCAACCTTCTTCCGAAATTTCATGGCCTACCGGGTGAAGACCCCATCAAGCACTTGAAGAATTTCCAAGTTGTTTGTGCAACCACAAGGAGAAATGGTGCGGATGAAGCTGCCATCAATGCCTTTGCTTTCCCTTTCTCTCTAGAGGGAAAGGCAAAGGATTGGTACTACACATTGCCGGATGATGTGGTTGTGAATTGGGCATTGTTCAAGAAGGGATATTTGGAGAAGTACTTCCCAGCTTCGAGAACCTACTCTATAAGGAAAGAAATCTCCGGAATCACTCAAGCCCATGGGGAGACCTTATATTATATGAGTATTGGGAAAGATTCAAGAAGCTTTGCTCCTCATGTCCTCACCACCAAATTCCGAACTTGCTCCTCATCAACTACTTTTGTGAAGGCTTGAACCCAACGGACAAAGCTTTGATTGATGTCTCAAGTGGAGGGTCTTTAGCCAACAAGACACCAGAGGAAGCTTGGCAACTCATTGCGGACGTGGCAGATGCAAATCAACACTTCAAGACTAGATCCACCACTTCCAAGAGCTTATTTGAAGTGTTCGCAAGTGAATCATCCGTTCTTACCAAGACACTTGGAGAAATGACAACTTTGCTAAAGGAGATCCGCCAAGGATAACAAGCAATCTCCAATGTTCAAAGGCAACATCCTCCTTCACAACTTGAACCACCAAAGCATTACGGCATTTGTTCTTGCAACACACACTACACCGATGAGTGTCCTCAACTTCAAGAGGATCACACCATTGTTGCCACACACAATTTCTATGATAGGCCCTCATTTAACTCTAACAACCAAGGATGGAGAGACAATCAACTTTCTAGGTGGAACCAACTACCACAATGCCAAACCTATCACAACCAACAACCTTCCTACACCTACAACCAACCACAAAACTTCCAAAGTCAAAACCCACCATACCAACAACTATACCAACCACCAACCCAACAATGTTACCAACCACTTCATATCCGACAAAACATTTCAAACCACCAAACCCCTCCTTCTCAATGCACCATTGAAGAAGCTCTCTGACCCATATACCAAGAGAACAAGGAGCTTAGGGACTTTCAAAGGCGAACCGAAACTCAACTATCCACCATAGCTGATCTTTTAACTTGCATAACTACTCAACCCACAACCAACAACCCAAACACTTCCCAACATTCTACTTTCGGTGGCATTCCCTCCCAAACACTTCCAAATCCAAAGGGGAGTCTTAATGCCTTTGGTTTGAGTTTCGAAGATACACCCTCTACATCTATTCCAATTGCCACAAGCTCCCCCCATGATGTTAGCTTGGTGAAGTTTATTCTTAGCTTGGAGGATGATCAAGAAAATGAGATTATGGAAATGGAAGTCCAAAAGGAAGCGAGGAAGGACGAGTGTGTGATGGAAGTTGAAGATCAAATTCCCACTTCTTCGCCAAAGCTTGTTTATGAGGTAGTTGATATTCCCCAAGATATTGCCATTTCTTCCTTTTTGACTTTGTTTGATTTGATTGATAATGTTCCAGAGAAGTTTAGCGACCCGGGGCCATGTTTAGTTGATTGCAAAGTGGGAATGGAAGACTTGAAAGGTTGTATGTGTGATCCGGGAGCGTGCATAAGCATCATGCCCCTTGAGGTTTACCGGAAGTTAAATTTAGGCCTATTGAAGGAATCGTCTAATCGATATGCTTTAGCGGATAAGAGTATCACTTCAATGATCGGTGTTGCGGAAAATGTGCTTTTGAGAATCAAGAACTTGACTTTTCCGGTTGATTTCCACATTTTAGACATGCCTAGCAATCCGGGGAGACCATCCACTATTCTTCTTGGAAGACCTTTTTTGAAAACTTCTCAGTTCAAGTTGAATGCACTTGAAGGTATATATTCTTTTGAATTTGATGGTGACATTGTTGAATTTAGATTGTCGGATGCTATTGAGGATATACTAAGTGAGCACTCCATCTTTTGGTGTGATGTCATCAAGGATGTTGAGGTAAAGGATTTAGCTAAGGAGGATGAGAAATGTTTGAAGGTTGCTTCTCATGAATCACCCTCCCAAACAAAGAAGCTTTCTAAAAGAAGAAAGAAGCTCAAGAAGAAGGCTAAAAGATCACAAGAAACAAGTGTCAAGAAGAAGGAAGCAAAGCCAAAGGAGCCTAAGCTTGTGGATAAAGGCTTAAAGCAAATGGAGTGGAGCCATCCACCAATTATGTCAACATTTAAAGCAAGTGGCCGTACATCAAAGCTTCTTAACAACCATTCTCACAACAACATAGAATTAGAGGCATTCATCATCAAGGATTCATCCAAATGAAAGTAATGAATAACATGCATGTCCAACATAAGGACAATAAATAAAAGTGCTAGGTAGGAGACACCCCACCATGGTAAAGCACTACAAAACTCTTCTTTTTCTCTTTCTCTTAATTCTTGTGAATATTTGCTAGTTTGTTAATTAGGTTTGGATATAATATGTATTGTGGTTTGCAATTTTTTTTTAATAGGATTAGACTTTAGGGGTTTAGAGCTCAGTAGAAATAAAATATGGTGAAATTCAAGTCCCGAGTGCGTGAATATGCACTTTTGCATGCGTATGCAAGCTTAGTTATAAGCTCAATTGCATGCTCTCTGGCCAATGCATATGCACACCTGCGTGCGTATGCAAGCTTAGTTATAAGCTAAATTACATGCTCTTTATACAACGCATATGCACACCTACATGTACATGCACATCCTTTGTAAAAAAAAAAACAGATTAAAAAATAAATAAATAAATAAAAAATAAAAAACACGAAAAGAAACCCTAATTTCACGTTTCTCTCCCTTCCCTCTTTTCAAACTTCTTCTTCCAAAAGCACACAACCACACCACAACCCCTTCCTTCATCACCCACCACCACCTTCTCACCACCACGGTGGTTTTCTCTCTCTCTCTCTCTCTCTCTCTCTTCTCACAACCTCTCTCTTCCTCGCCTTGCCCTTACTTTCTCACCTCGAACAGCCTTGCCGCCACATCCTTCCAGCATCGCCTTTTGCTTCGTTGGCGACTTCCATTAACGCCAGCGAAGCACCTATTCTCTTTCCCACCAAATATCACTTCCGTCTAGCACAACAGAAGCGCCACCACCACTGTCTCAATCGCGATGTCTACTACCCCGGGACCGCCGGCTCTGCTGTTTGCGTTGCTGGCCTCCGCTGTCACTCCGGCGACACCGTGCCCCATCTCTTTCACGATTACAACCTGCTGCGTCACCACCACTAAGCTGCTCACTGTCTTTCTCTCTTCTCTGAGCCTGCAATGCCGGCGACGCAACCCCACCTCTCCCTCTGTTCATCTTCCTCTCCGCAGTCCTCCGTCGCCACCTGTTGCGACACCGGCAGCGCCGCTTTGCACCCTCTCACTACTGCCATTGTTCTTTCCTTTCTCTTCCGCAAGTCTCTTCCCTGTTTTCCACATACCTGCAGCAGGTTCTTTCTCTTCCAAATTTCTTTCTTATTTTATCTAATCTAGGATTCAATTAGATTTTAGAAATTAGTTAGATTTTTATTTTAGTAGATTTATGTGGTCAAGATAGGTTTAGATTTAGGTTTATTAGGCTCTGGATTGGTTGAAATTAAAGTGTTTAAATTACTTGACCTATTTTGTGACATGTTGCTATTTGTTCTGCCAAATTGTTGCTGAATTTATCTTGATTGAATTGAGTTTATATAAATTGGTGTAGAAATACTTGGTTATGTTGTTTATTATTGTTTGAAGCTTTTGCATGTCAAGTGTTTGATTAAATGCCTCTAGGAACACATTGAAATTTAAATTACATGTTGTAGCTACCATGTAGTTTAAATTAGTAGTTTAAATTAATTGATTTTGTTGGGCATATAATGATGGATTGTATAAGGTTTTAACTTTCGTAATTGTTGAGTTATGGGTGTGAGTGTTGTGGTTTATTGCCACATTGGTTTGTTTATGAATTCCATTTCAATCATAACATTCACACTTTTAAACTCATTTTGCACAAATCCATCACAAATACACCAATTTCACAAAGTTCGAGTTGAGTTTATGTCGTAACATATTCTTGTAAATCTTTTTCAGGATGAATTGACAGAGGAAGTAGGCGGACACACCAAAGACGGAGCTAGAGCACAGTACAGACAAGAACCAGGCGATGGACATGGATGCACAACAGCCCAGCCGCTTGAGAAACCACCAGCTGCAGGTGGAATTTTCAAGAGACTCCATCATCCCCGTAAGATTATAGTGTGCATAGAGGTCGGTGCAAGATTCAAGTGTGGGGGGATTCGTAGTTACTTTTTCATGGGTCAAGAATTTCTTTTCTAAACACTTTCGTTTCGTATCTTGCTACTATTATGTGACTTAGTACTATTGTTAGTTAATTTGAGTATTTGACATTTTTTCCCTCTTCTAGAACGTGCATTTTCATTTTGGAATTGTATTGAATTTTAACTTGAGCATATGAATTTGCATGTTTTGTACATATTTTCTTTTATAATGGGTTGTTTAAATGACTTTAATGCATGACTATTCCTCTCTGTAAGTGCTTAGGTTTGAATATGATTGTTGTAAGAGGATAGGAATAGTTGGACTTTAATGCATTTCATCCATAACACCCCGCAAAAAAAAATAGGAATTTGCTAAAAAGGTTAAAATGATTAGTTTCCAAGAAATTGTTTTTAGGGCATCCCATTAATTTGAGTTGGATTAGTATTGTCAAACTTGCTTGAATAAGAATTTTGGAACATAGATTAGAGCTAGAACACACAACCTAGTGAGATTTGAGCCTTTAATGTGTGGTTGTATGCTATTTGACCACTATTTCATTCTTGTGTCTTATTCTCTCTAATTGCAATCTTTGACTTGTTTGATTCTTGATGTCCGAAATTACTTGTATTTATGCATTTAAAGGATTGATGCCCTCTTTTCATACTAACTCACTTTACCAAAAAGCCTTCCCTATTCATCCATTGTTAACCAATTTGAGCTGAATTTACCCCTTTTTGTGCTTGATATTACCACATTGCGAGCCTAAGCGAAAAACCATGAATAACCTAAATTTGATCTTTGATTAACTTAGGCTAGTGGAGTTGCATTATTTAAGTGTGGGGAAAAGAAAAATTTGGGTGGATGAAAATGGAATGTTGTGAATTAAAAATCTTTGGAAATTTGGTGTGAACATGATGGAAGGCTGCTCCGACGTCGCAAACAAGTTTAGTTCGGGGTTCCTTTTATCAGTGAAAAACAAGAAGGAATCGTTGTAGAGGAACCCAAATAGGTTATGGATGCGCAATCAGAGCGTTTCCGTCAACAAAAAGGTGTCACAAGAGCTTGCAACCAGATTAAAATACCGAGTACGAGACTCGGGTCGTTCTCCCTAGGAGTTGAATCGTGGTTTACTTTTGGTTGTGAAGAGTTTTGGGGTTGCAATGGTATGTGTGTGTTGAGAATGGTGACAAAACAAAAGATTACTTAATATTCAAGAAATAAGGGTGCTTGA